>JXPG01018316.1:3204-19095 GCA_001015175.1 Megaselia abdita
TTTGTAATTATTGCATAAACTGCTTAGGTATTTAATTTAACAAAACTGATCTTTATAATATAGATGTGCTCAGCATGAGCAGAATATGTACTTCAGAAATAAAATAATACAATATATATTTTCCTCTTGATTTCAATATTTTGTATCTACTATTAATATACCTTTATTTCACAGGTCCGCTATTCCCACTAGATGCTATTCCTGGCAGCTTTTTACAGGAACACGAAAAAATTATGAGATTTTTTGAAAAAATATGGAAGAATTATACTTTGAAGTTTAATAATTTCTATGAAAATCCAACAAATAATGAAACCAAACAATGGCGATCTGTTATGAATTCAGCAGCTGGTTTTTGGTTCGTTCGAAAGTTTGAAGTCGGAGAACCGATACCATTCCAAACTAAAAACAAAGAAAAAGCCAAAAAAAATTGTATTGACTACAGATACGTAAATGATAATGAATGCTGCCTCCGCGTGGAACATTTGAAGACTTTTGATGAGAAATCATTGTGTGAGCAGCTTTTGTTGTTAAATGCAAAGTTTAAAGTCACAAAAAGCATGTGTGAGTGGCCTTTCGATACAGAGCCTATAATTATGGAGAGCTTGAATGCGGTGGACTTGATTTTAAAGCTTGGAAAACAGGTTCAGAAAGTGCGAAGGACCTTTTTTGTGGTTCCATCAACTTTGTACTTAATTGTTGGACAAATAGAGGCGAAATATGGCAAATGTATTGTCGAATATTTCCCCCAAAACGAGATTTCATGTCAATTTGATGAGAACGTTAGCATTGTTTATGATTTCAACTCTAATTATGGTGTTTCTGAAAAAGAGTTTTTGAAACAGGTCTTGCAAAAATGGAGTAGAGTCGAACCATCAAAAATTACTTTCAAAAATTTTCTTTTCTTGACTCATTTTTCAACTTCGTTCTTGAGAATCCTGGCATCCTTTTATAGGACAATGACAATCGGATTTGATGGGACTATTCGTTTAGAAAACTTGAAAGAAGAAAAATGGATTTTGAAAACCGTCGGTGACTTAAATGAACACTTAAATTCCAGTTCTTCGGAAAACATTTTTTGTCTTACTGAGCTCAAAGATGTGAACCAAGGTTTCTACTTCAAGCATTTGACTATTTTCAACTCCCAGCTATTGATCACTTATTTGACCAAAGCTTTTGATTTCTTGACTGAAGAGGGTTGTAAGACATTGGAGGATTAAAATGTTTTGTATCTTTTTTAAAATAAAAGTTTTTTTTATTTTTTAAAATAAAAGTTTTTTTTTTTAAAATAAAAGTTTTTTTTATTTTTAAATTTAAATGTTTTTATTTTGTTTTTGTTGGGGTTTTAAGGAACAGAAATTGGCTTTAGAAACAAAATCGTAGTGAACAGTTATTCAAAAATGTTTATTCTTAGTAATTTACAAAACTATCATAAGTAACGATTTATCTCTAATTTTAGATCTAGTAACAGTGGAAAAGGACCTAGGACAACAGGCCTTTTTGATCTGTATACTTAATAGATAAATTAACAGTGGTACCTTTGCACTTTTTCGAAAATTTTGAAATATCGTTTTTTATTCATGAAATGTCTTAATTTTCTTAATTAAAACATTTCGTGGCAGAAAAGTCTGATTGAAAAAGTAATTTTACGAAAGTTGTATTTTCGACCCAAAAAATTGACAATGGTACCCCTTTGCATTTTTTTTTTTTAATTTTGAAATAACGTTTTTTATTACTGAAATGTCTTAATTTACGTAATTAAAATATTTCGTGGCAGAAAATTCTTATTGAAAACGCAATTTAACGAAAGTTGAATTTTCGACCCAAAAATGTAACAGTGGTACCCCTTTGATTTTTTCGAAAATTTTGAAATATCGTTTTTAATTACTGAAATGTCTTAATTTACTTAATTAAAACATTTCGTGGAAGAAAAGTCTGATTGAAAAATCAATTTGACGAAAGTTGTATTTTCGAAAATTTTGAAATATCGTTTTTTATCAATGAAATGGGTTAATTTACTTAATTAAAACATTTCGTGGAAGAAAAGTCTTATTGAAAAAGCAATTTGACGAAAGTTAATAAATCTTTTTTATCAATGAAATGGGTTAATTTACTTAATTAAAACATTTCGTGGAAGAAAAGTCTTATTGAAAAAGCAATTTGACGAAAGTTAATAAATCGTTTTTATCAATGAAATGGGTTAATTTACTTAATTAAAACATTTCGTGGCAGAAAAGTCTGATTGAAAAAGTAATTTTACGAAAGTTGTATTTTCGACCCAAAAATTTAAATTTTTTTAAATTTTTATTGTTAGTACGTTATTATATAAATGTATATGTATTTTTGGTTTGAACAATGGATGTTCTTTTTCATTGTTAAACTTCTTCGTAACGTAATCCTTGACGTAAAGTTACAAAAAGTGGCCTATTTTCTTCCTCTTCCAACAGTGCTCCTATTTCCCAAATACTTACAAAATACTACTTTTAAAAAGTGTAACATAAACCTAGTTTAGTTTAATTACCTTCTAAATTGAATAAAAAAAACACACCAAGCATAGTAATAAACATTTCATTTTTCACTTTAATTCAATGAAAATAATATTTTGAATGATAACTTTTGAATATTTTTTAAAAAATACGAAATAATTTTAATTGTCTTAATTCTAAGTTTTTTTTAAAGAATTTCAAGAAAAAAATAATTTAAATGAAAATTGAAAGACAAAAAATAAAAACAACACTAAGAATTAAAAAAAAATAATAAAATAAAATAAAAAAACAACAAAATCTTCATTTACTGTTGTTGGCTGGACCTTCGGGACGAGTTGGCTGATGACTTGTCCTTTTCACTATGTTTGTTTCTTTGGAACAATCGGAACATTCCACTCTTTCGATCCTCCTTATTTTTACCGGTTCCACTCTTAATTCCTGAAAGAGATGATATCGATTGGGCCTCACTTTCACTTGAACTTTCCGCAGACACTCTCGACAGATTTGAGGCCATATCTGGTTGAAGAGATACAGGTCGTCCGGGTTCGAATCTACTACTGCCCCAACCTGGAAATTAGAATTTTTTTTTATTTTAGTTTTTCTTTAATTTTTTGTATTTTTCTACTGTGCAACTAAGTTTTTATCTATTTTTTTTTGTCTGGATTAAGGGCATTTTTAAATCATATTAAAAATGCTATAGATTTTGGAATTTTTAAATTTAATTTAAAAATCAACGCTTACTTAATCCTTTCTAACATAAAAAAGCGAAGTTAAATACAAACTATAAAACTGACAATCAGATATAGTTTTTGAAAGTCAATCAGCTGGTTTAAAACCTGAGTAATATAAAAATTATTAGATTGTTTTAACATAAATTTTAGTTTTTAAAACTTTAGTAAAAATTAATTTTTTAAAAGTTTTGTTTCAAATATTATAAGAAACATTTATTAAAAATTACATTGACTTAATATCAATACTTTAATTTTCAAGTAAAATTTCTATAAAATTATTTTTCAAAGATTTAAGAAAAAACATGTTTTTTAAATTTATTTTTAATTTAAAATATAGAAAATAAAAAAATCTAATTTTTATTATTTCTTTAAAATATGTTAAGTTATCTATTTTAAAATTGATAAAAAAAAATATTTTTAGATTTTTTAAGACATTAATACAATACTTTAAGAATATATATATTTTTTAAATGTATTCTTAAAATTTGAAAGCTTTTAAAAAATCTAAAACTAAACATATTTTTAAAATTTATTTTTTATTTGATTGTAACATTCTATTTTTTTAAATAATTTGTTGATTAATTAATTTATTTTATTTTTTTATTTCTATTTATATTTATTTTTTTTATTTAAAATTCTTTTAATAATTTTATGTAATTTTTATTATTTCTCTAAAATAAGCTAAATTACCTATTTTAAAATTGATTAAAAAAAATATTTTTAGATTTTTTAAGACATTAATACAATAATTTAAGAATATATATATTTTTTAAATGTATTCTTAAAATTTGAAAGCTTTTAAAAAATCAAAAACTAAACATATTTTTTTAATTTATTTTTTATTTTATTGTAACATTCTATTTATTTTTTATTTTATTGTAATATTCTATTTATTTTTATTAATAATTTTTTGAATAATTTATTTATTTTATTTTTTTATTTCTATTTATATTTATTTTTTTAATTTAAAATTCTTTTAATAATTTTATTTTATTTTTATTATTTCTCTAAAATATGCTAAATTACCTATTTTAAAATTGATAAAAAAAATATTTTTAGATTTTTTAAGACATTAATACAATAATTTAAGAATATATATATTTTTTAAATGTATTCTTAAAATTTGAAAGCTTTTAAAAAATCAAAAACTAAACATATTTTTTTAATTTATTTTTTATTTTATTGTAACATTCTATTTATTTTTTATTTTATTGTAATATTCTATTTATTTTTATTAATAATTTTTTGAATAATTTATTTATTTTATTTTTTTATTTCTATTTATATTTATTTTTTTAATTTAAAATTCTTTTAATAATTTTATGTAATTTTTATTATTTCTCTAAAATAAGCTAAATTACCTATTTTAAAATTGATTAAAAAAAATATTTTTAGATTTTTTAAGACATTAATACAATAATTTAAGAATATATATATTTTTTAAATGTATTCTTAAAATTTGAAAGCTTTAAAAAATTCTAAAACCAAACTTATTTTTTATTTTATTGTAAATTTCTATATATTTTTTAAAAATTAAGGAGTGAAAAATTTGAATGAAAATAAAATTTTAAAAAGGTTTTTGGTTGTATTTTTAAGAATTTTATCAAGTGATATTCTAAATATTATTAATATATTATAATATATAGAAATTAGAGGGGTACTCGAACACGCAGTCTTTGTGTGTCAAGGACACTACTATATTAAATTATTTTTCCCTAATACTATTTTCGATGTTGATGAAATAAAAAAGTGCCTCTAATACACTCGTTAAAATTGCAAACATTTCCTTTTTAACAGTTTACTTCAGTTGATCAGTCTTTCAGTTTCAGAATTAATAAAAATCACAAAAATTATATAAGAATTTTAAATAAAAAAATAATAAATATAAATAGACACGAACAACAAAATTTTAAAAAATATATAGAATTTTACAATAAAATAATTTTTTTTTTTTTTAAATATGTTTGGTTTTAAAATTTTTAAAAGTATTAAAATCTTAAGAATATATTCACAAAAATATATATATTCTTAAATTATTGTATTAATGTCTTAAAAAATCTAAACAAAAAATTATTATCAATTTTTAAATAGGTAATTCAACATATTTTAAAGAAATAATAAAAATTACATTAAATTATATAAGAATTTAAAATAAAAAATATTTAAAAATAAATATACACGGAAATTATTAAAAAAATATTACACTAAAATAAAAAAATAATAAAAAATATCTTTGGTTTTAGAATTTTTGAAAAGTATTAAAATTTTAAGAATAAAAAATAAAATCTGAAATTATTGTATTAATGTCTTAAATCTAAAAATATTTTGTTTATCAATTTTAAAATAGGTAATATCAATTTTAAAATAGGTTTTATCAATTTTAATATTTTAGAGAAATAATAAAAATTACATAAAATAATTAAAAGAATTTTTAATAAATATAAATAGACACAAAAATTATAAAAAATATATAGAATTTTAACAATACAATAAATAATAAATTTAAAAAAATATGTTTGTTTTTTTTTTTGCTTAATTTTTAAAAGCTTTAACATATTAAGAATATATTTTAAAACATAAATATATATTCTTAAATTATTGTATTATTGTCTTAAAAAATCGAAAAACCTTTTTTTTATCAATTTTTCAATAGGTAATTCAACATATTGTAAAGAAATAATAAAAATTACATAAAATTATTAAAAGAATTTTAAAGATAAAATATTTCAAAAATTGATAAAATATATTTAAATATAATAAATTTAAAAAATATGTTTGGTTTTAGATTTTTTAAAAGCTTTAACGTTTTAAGAATATATTTTAAAACATAAATATATATTCTTAAAGTATTGTATAAGATTGTATTAAGAAATAATAAAAATAACATAAAATTATATAATAATTAAAAAAAAAAAATATTTAAAAAATCAATAAAAAATATATAGATTTCTAAAAATAAAATAAATAATAAATTTAAAGAATATTTTTGGTTTTAGTCCTTCGAAAAGTAATTTTATAGAAACTTGAACTAAAAATTTAAATATTAAGTCAATGTAATTTTTTTTAAAACCGTTTTTTAAGTCTATTTTATTTAATTTTTAATAAATTGTTCTTATTAATTTTTTATTAACAAAAATATTTTAATTCTTGAAACAAAACATAAAATGAATTATTTTGTTTCAAAAGAATTAGAATTTTGTATTTTCTATATTTTAAATAAAAAATAAATTTAAGAAATATGTTTGGTTTTAGATACTTGAAAATTAAAGTATTGATATTAAGTCAATGTAATTTTTAATAAATGTTTCTTATAATTTTTTAAAATTTAACATAAATATTTTAATTTTTGAAACAAAAATTTTAAAGTATTTTTAAAAAATTAGTTTTTACTAAAGTCTTAAATATTAGTGTTAAATATAAATATATCAATATAAATATAATTTAAAATTAGATTAAAAACATTAAAAAAAAAATTACATTGACCTAAAATCAAATTTCTATAAAATTGATTTTCAAAGTTATAGAAATCTATGTTGTTTTTTTATTAATTTTTGTGTCTATAAATTTTCTTATATTTTTTGTTTAAAATTATTATATAATTTATGTTATTTCTTTAAGATATGTTAAATTACATATTTTAAAATTTAAAAAATATTCTTAGATTTTTCAAGATATTAATACAATAATTTAAGAATATATATTTATGTTTTTAAATATATTCTTAAAATTTGAAAGCGAGAAATCCATGGAATCTCCTCTAGAGAGAGGATTTGAGGAAAACGGAAGAAGCTCGAGAGTATTTTTTTGCACATGTCAAAAATGTACGACACTCATTCAAATATGTGATTTTGATCAGCTTTCAATACACATTTATTGTGAACATAAAAGCTGTGGGTTCGAGTCTCACCCTTGTCGTTGCTTTGTTTTCATTTTCTTCTTTAAAAGATTTGATTGGAACATTAGATTCAATTTCAATGAGGGTTCAATGATTTTTCTTCATCACACTTTAATCAGTATAAAACTAGAACTTATAAAATTAATTTTATCATTTCAGACGATTAAGTAAAAAATGCGGACGTGTTCACTGAGGATGGAACTTAGAATCGAACAATGTACAAAGTCAATGTTTCTTTTGATTGTATTAATAACTTTCTGACTAGAAAAGAGCAGTGTCCTAGACACAAACAGGCTGTGGGTTCGAGTTGGTTTTCAATTTCAATGAGGATTCAATGATTTTATTTAGATCCTCCCTCACACTTCAATTGCTATGAGGAATATCAGTGTAAAACTAAAATGAGACGATTAAGTAAAAAAAAAAATCAGTTAATAATATGTAGAATATCACACATATCTAATACAAAAGCTCTATCCAATACCAAAACCAAACATTTTCTGATATAAAATAAAAGCGTTAATTTAAAAATAAGAATTTTCTTGGTTTGTGTATTTGATGATCTTATTTTGGTTTGAATATGAACCTTTTTTCTCAAGAGAGCGGTTTTATAACGAGATTTCCGAGTTTTCGCTGTAGTCAAAATAGCCAAGGATTTTTTTTTCAGAGAGGACGATATATGTTTAATTGTCTACAGTAGAAGTTTCCTTTCTCTTTCGTTCGGGCTTTTTTAAATAATAGATCGCAAGTATTGAATTTTTAAATAAATAATATTATTTCAAAATAATTCCAAAATCTATCGCAATTTTCCAGATACAAAAAAAAAACAGACATTCAAAAGTTGCACAGTTTTCAAAGGATTCAAGGATTTTTTGTTGGTTGGTGATCCTAAAAAGCCATAATCACTTTCCAACTATATAAAAAAAACATGCAAAATTCTACATCTATCTAAATTCTAAGGAAAGAAATCTAGCTAAAGTCAAACAAAAAACTGTTCACCTTTCGCTCTTTTGAAAAAGAAGTTTCTAGGAATGATCAAGGATTGACCTGAAAAGTGTTGTTAAAAGAGAAAGAAAATTAGTTCTAGTGAACATGCAATGCGTAACCAAAAACCAAAAAGTGACGAAAAGTATAATAACCGGCTGAGTTTTCAGAGTTGTGACTCTGGTTCTGTGTGAATCCCATTCCCATGTAAGCAGGATTGGTCACGGCTGATCCGGTTGGACTTGTTTCCGAACTGTATTGCCACATGGTTCTCGTTGTGGCCGTTGTCATCGTTGTGGTTACCGAGTTTCCGTTGTTCACCGTTGAGTATACGTTACGTTGGACGTTGTAGGTTTTCTGGACTCCAGAGTCTATGAAATTGCCTTGGTAATCGGTTCGAGGACTTTGATGTCCTGGTGATTTTCCTCCTCCGAAAGCGCTGATCCGTTGGTTTACCAAGTTCACTGGTGGCATTGTTGATGGCAAGGGTGGTGGGTGTTCTGTTGTTTTGTATTTACAGATTTTTGTTTTAAATTTTTTGTTTTATTTGTGCAAAGTGGAAGTGTCAGTGATTCAGTGACATTAAGAGGTTATTTTGTGGCAAATTTTTTGGGTTGTCTTTGAGTTACAGACGATAATGTTTTCAGGTTATTTTATTATGGTTTTAGATAGTTTTGACATGAATGATCAGATTTAAATTTTTTTTTTTTTTTTTTAGGAAGGGAATATTAAAAGGAAAAGGTTTTAACATTTTTCAATGATTTTGAAAGTTTTAGGAGTTTTTTAACTTAATATATTTTTTTAAATTTTATTTTTATAATTAATATTGAAACATTTAAAAAAAAATATGATTAAATTTGTAAATTTACTTTTTAAAATCTTTTCTCAAATTTTATTTTCAAGTTGTAATTTAAAAGTTTATACAAAATTTAAAGTTAAAGATTTTACAGCTTTTTAATTTTAGTATTAATTTATCTTGAAGGTAATATGTTATTTGACATTTTCTTTAAAATTATATTTTTGAAAAAGTATTTTTAATAATTATTTAACTTAACACAAATTTTGATTAAATTTAAAAATGGTAAAGTTTAAAAAATATTTGAAAATAGAACTTTAATTTATTATTAAAATTTACGAACAATAACTCTTATTAAATACAAAAATCCGAACTACAAAAAAAAACTGAATTTTCATAGTTAATTATTGTATTTCAAAAACTTCCAATTCTAAGAATATTTTGAGTACAAAATGACTATATTTCCATAAATTTTTCAAAACAATATTTTTTGTTATATTTTAATTTTTTTTAAGATTTTATGTTAAAACTTTTAAAGCTCATTTTTCAAGATTTAAATTTTATTTATTTTTTAATTTAAGAAACTTTATGAAATGATTTTTTTTTAAATTAAATACTTTCAAAATATACTTTTAACATTTCAATTTTAAGAGGTTTTTAACAGCTATAATTTTTGTCTTTAGTTCCATATTTTAAAATATACCTTATTATTTTATTTAAAATTATATATTCAAAATTGTTGTTTTAATTTATATACATTAAACTTTTCTTAAATATTTCAAAAATTCAAATTTTGAAATCAAAAATATTTCCAATTTATGTTTAACATTTACAAGAAAATCATTTTGACAAATTTGTTTTATTTAGTTCAATATTTGAAAATATTTTTTTAAAAAGCATTTCAAATTTTAATTTTTAAAATTGTTCTTTTAATTTATAATTTTTTTTTAATACATTAAAATTTTCTCAAGTATTTCAAAAATTCAAAGTTTTAAATCAAAAAATGTTTCCAATTTATTTTCAACATTTACAAGAAAATGGTTTTAACAATTTTGTGTTATTTAGTTCAATATTGGAAAATATTTTATTATTTAATTTAAAATTCAAACTTTCAAAATTGTTATTTTTATTTATTATTTTTTTTAATACATTAAAATTTTCTCAAATATTTCAAAGTTTTAAATCCAAAAATGTTTCCAATTTATTTTCAACATTTACAAAAAAATCATTTTGACAAATTTGTTTTATTTAGTTCAATATTTAAAAATATTTTTTTAAAAAGCATTTCAAATTTTAAAATTGTTGTTTTAATTTATTTTTTTTTAACATTAAAATATTTTCAAGTATTTCAAAAATTCAAAGTTTTAAATCCAAAAATGTTTCCAATTTATTTTCAACATTTACAAGAAAATGGTTTTAACAATTTTGTGTTATTTAGTTCAATATTGGAAAATATTTTATTATTTAATTTAAAATTCAAACTTTCAAAATTGTTATTTTTATTTATTATTTTTTTTAATACATTAAAATTTTCTCAAATATTTCAAAGTTTTAAATCCAAAAATGTTTCCAATTTATTTTCAACATTTACAAAAAAATCATTTTGACAAATTTGTTTTATTTAGTTCAATATTTAAAAATATTTTTTTAAAAAGCATTTCAAATTTTAATTTTTAAAATTGTTCTTTTAATTTATAATTTTTTTTTAATACATTAAAATTTTCTCAAGTATTTCAAAAATTCAAAGTTTTAAATCAAAAAATGTTTCCAATTTATTTTCAACATTTACAAGAAAATGGTTTTAACAATTTTGTGTTATTTAGTTCAATATTGGAAAATATTTTATTATTTAATTTAAAATTCAAACTTTCAAAATTGTTATTTTTATTTATTATTTTTTTTAATACATTAAAATTTTCTCAAATATTTCAAAGTTTTAAATCCAAAAATGTTTCCAATTTATTTTCAACATTTACAACATTTAGTTCAATATTTGAAAATATTTTTTTGAAAAGCATTTAAAATTTTAATTTTTAAGATTATTCTTTTAATTTATTATTGTTTTTTAATACATTAAAATTTTCTCAAATACTTCAAGTTGTAATAAATATATATTTAAGTAAAAATAAAATCTTTAAATTTTTTTCGAGAATAAAACTTAACTTTAAAAAAAATATAAAAATAACAAAAATATTAATTTTAAAGAAATGTAAATTCCAAAATAGTTTTGTTTTAAATTAAGACTTTTAAATAATAATTGTTTAAAGTTTAAAATCCACACAAATTTAATAGTCACACAAATAATTTCAAACATTTAAAAAAAAAACAAGTTTTTAAAATTGAAACTTAAGTTTAAATTTAAGAAAAATTACTTAAAAATGATGGTCAAAATAACAAACCTAAACAAAAAAAAATAATTATATAAAGTTTTACATTAAATGAATATTTTTTAAATAAAAATAAATCTGAATTTTCAAATAAGATTTGTTCCAATTTTGTTTTTAAGACTTCCACGAAAATAAATAAAAACAAACTTTAATACTTTTCACATTTAAATTTTAAGAGGTTTCTGACAATTTTGTCTTTAAGATTCCAAAATATAACTTTTTATAGTATTTCAAGTTTTTGAATTTTTGTTTTATGTTTTTTATTTTTAATAAATTAATTTTTTTTTTCAAAATTTTAAATACTTCAATTACAGTTAAATTGAATTTTAATTTTAGGAAGTTTTTATTTTAAAGAATTATAATTAATTGTTCATAAACTTATTTTCAAAATTAAAAAAAAATATTTAAAAAAAAGTATTTTCTTTGCTTTAAAAATTAAAACTGAAAGTAAATTAATTTAAGACAAATTACATTATGGCCAAAATAAAAAAATTATAAAGTTATAAAAAAAGTAAATTATAATTTTTTTTTTTTATTAAAAGACTTATTTTTGAAAAAAAAGAAAAAATACTTTTTAGAATTAAGTTTAAGTTTTTATTTTTTAAGAGGTTTTAGACATTCAAGATTTGAAAATGCTTTTTTTTTTTTGAGTATTTCAAAATTTTATTTTTTTTTAATTCCAAGTTATTTTTTAATGGCTATAACTAATTAAGTAATTTCTTTGCTTTAAAAATTAAAACTGAAAGTAAATTCAATTTAAGACAAATTATGGTCAAAATAAAAAAAATATAAAGTTTGAAATTATTAAAAAATTACTTTTTTTGAAATTTATTTCCAAAATTTCAGAAAACAAAAAGTTAAATTTTATACTTTTTAAAATCAAATGTTAAGAAGTTTTGGACAGCTTTAAATTTGTTTCTTTAGTTCATGATTTAAAAATATATTTTTAAAGCATTTCACAATTTTATTAGTTTTTAAAATTAAAATTAAACTTAAAAAGTAACAAGATTATAAAGTTGAAAAAAGAAAATTAAGACTTTTTTTAAAAAAAATAAATTGGATTTTTTAAAATGCAGTTTAAGTTAAATGCTTAGGAGTTTTTGTTAAAAGGAATCGTTTCAATTTTTGTTTTTCAATAATTCAGAAAAAAAAAAATTTTAAAGTTTTTTTTCAAATTCTAAGTTACTAAAAACTAAACTAAAAAACAATTTCAAATCAAATTTAAGAAAAATAAAAAATAATAAAAACAAAATTAACATATTTTAAAAATAAAAAAAAAAAAGCAAAAACTAAAGTTAATTTAATGCAACTTAGACTTTAAAAACAAATATGGAATTTTTCAAATACATATTTAAAAACAAAATTGGAATTTTTCAAATACAGATAAATTTAATTTTAAGAAGTTTAAAGAATTGTTCCCAACTTTCTTTTAAAAATTTAGAAAATAAAAAAAAAAAACAAACTTAATATTTATCAACATTTAATTTAAGAGGTTTTGGGCAATTTAAAAACTTTTATTTTTTTTTAAGTATTTTAAATTTCTACTTTTTTAATTTAATAATTTAAGCCAAACATTTCAAGCTCTAAATTCAAGACTAACTAAATGTTTCAAGTACAGTTAAATAGAATTTTAAGAAGCTTTTTTATTGTTCTTAAATTTATTTTAAAAAATCTGAAAATAAAAGACTAAAATTTATTACTTTAAAAAATTAAATTTTAAAAGGTTTTTAACGGTTCTAAATTTGTTTTCTTTAGTCAATTTCTTAATTTATTTTATTGTATTTGTTGTTTCAATTTATTAATTGTAAAACATTTCAAACGGTTTAAATACAAAACTGTTTTAAAAATTCTAAAATTAACACTTTTTAATAAAAATAATTGCTTAAAAATTAAAACTGAACTTCCAATTAAATTTAAGATTTATAATTTAAAAAAATGGTCAAAATAACAAACAAATAAAGTTTTAAGAAAAGTAAATTCTAAATTCTAAAAAGTGTTGTTTTAAATTAAAACTTTTTTTAAATGAAATTTTAATTTTTTTTGTTAATTTGTTGCTTTTAAAATTTTAGAAAAAAACATTCTAAGACGTTTCGGTAGAATTGTGTCTTTTGTTCAAGATTTGAAAATATATTTTTTTTAATTATTTCAAAATTCCAACTTTTAAGATAACAAAATTAAACATTTAAAAAAATAAAGTAAAAATAAAGTTAAATTAAACTTAAATTTTGAGACATGTTCTTATTTTTCAAAATTATTATTAAAAATAAAATACCCCCCTAAAACTTTCAAAACCCAATTGGTTGGAGAACAATATAAGTTACGTGGCGCCACCTATGAGTTCACACGAGAACTTCAATCTCACAGTTCGAACATTAACTTTTGGCGGTTAATTCAAAATGAATAAAAATTAAAAACCCGACTCACCTGAAGTTCTCAGTTCACTGTTCCTCCTCCAAAGGTCTTCTGCCTCGGCAGATTGTCCATTCAAACCAGGTGGCAATGTGGAGGATTGTGAAATGTATGAACGTGTCAAATTTGAATTAGAGTCCGTTAAATCTGGAACCATTTTCAATAAAAATTGCTTGGAGAATCCCAAAGAAAACTTACCCATTGAACTGTTGTTGTTGCTGCGATTTCTTAGCACAACTAAATTGTCATTACTTTGTCTAATGGATGGAACTGGGGGTTGAACACCTCTAGGTGGAATTACTGGTGGTTTATCGAATGATTCGTTTGGCGATACAGGTTCAAATTGTTGTGCCGACTAAAAGATAGAATGATTTTAAAATGGAGGGAAACATTTTAAATTTAAAAAAAATGTTTTTAAAAAAAACATGCAATTTTAAAAGTAAAGTAAAAAAAAAAAAGGTTAGTACATTAGTTTCTTGATGTTGCTGTTGTTGATGTTGTTTCAAAAAGTCCATTTGGGGTGTGTTTGGACTGTCGGTCGAGATGCTACTAGCTACGGAGCTACGTCTTTGGGACTCGGGCGATGAAGTTCTCGAACTAACTGGCGATGACTCTCTCACATGTGTATGGCTAGCTACTTTGATGTCGGGGGATTGCTAATATTTTTGATTGTGTGAGTGTTTTTTGATTGATTTTGATTTTTTTGTTTTTTGATTGAGTTAAATGAAAATAAAAATGAATTAGATTAATTTTGATCTGTTTTTCTAATATTTTTTTTTTTTATTAATCAAGCGTTTTTACATGCTTTTTTTATGTCGGTTTTTAGGTTTTTGAGGATTTTTTAAAAATTATATCTTCTTTTATATTTTTTTTACATCTTTTGAGCATTTTTGAATGAGAGGTTTTTAAATTTCCTAAACAATTGGGTGTAAAATCAAAATATATCCGTACCAAGCCATGAGAGAACACTCAGCCCTACCCACAGACCAGATTTGTGAATCAAATTATTGATTAGTGAATGGAGATACCACACAAGGATCAAAGGAGGCACAATTTGTTCTACTGATTTCACCCTTTTCCATCAAGAGCTCCTTTTCTGAACGTACACAGAAACTGCCTTATGGTGTAGGTGAAGGATGAGAATCGTACCAAAGGTTTCTGCGATCAAGTGGAGGAACTCCTACTAAACACACCAAAACCAAACAAATAATATTCACTAAAGATTACGCAGACTAAGACAAAGAATGCTTTAAAAAAAGAAACATTCCGCAGCATCATTCGCCCGAGGCAGCAAGAATAGCGAATGAAAGAGACGCGTTTTGACAAGAATAACCCCCAACATTAGGAAACTCTTTATTAACATAAACCAACTTTTCAACAAATACAGTCAAGAAGATATCTTGACAAATGTGAACTAAACCAGAACAAGAAAAGGTTCTAAGAAGCATCCAAAATCATCGCAAGATAAACTAAGACATTTTCACTACTGATGACGTAAGTAAAGCTAAATCCACTACTAAATCATTTAAAGCTTTACAACATAGCTCCGATAATGCTAAAACATCTTTGGCCCAAATCAACGAAGTTCCTCACAGACACAGACCTCCTGGACCTGTCTATGAAGACACTAGACTCTAGTAAACGTATAGTATCATAATCCTTAAACCAGGAAAAGCCAAAAACCAAGGAAACCTAAACACTCCCTTCGAGATTATACTCGACGTCACACCTGTTCCTCTTCCTGCAAACAAAAAATTCGAAGATTCTAGGATCTGCTCTTGACAATCAATCCACACCAAAAACATCAAAGACAAGGTGCAATGGAGAGACCTGATAGCACTTGGGGAAAGACAAAGAAACTTAACACGAAGGAGCACTAAATGCCACAAAATGTCACACATTGACCACCTACACCAAGAAACCCACATCTTACCAATTAAGGAGTACTTGAATTGTAATCATCCAAACTACGAGTCGACTCGAGAACCGGTTCCCTCAAGCATAGACAAATAATAGACAGGAAAACTTTCGAAGTCTGAAGTTTTCCACTGAAACGAAAAATCTTCAATTATTACTAACAGGGTGCTTCGGCTGAAGTGGAAAACTTCATGTGTGTTTACCATGGATGCCTTGTTAAAAAGGGGAAACTATTGACTCAAATTGTTTCATTTCTCTACTCCAGGGTGCTCAGCGATATTTTTAAATTCCT
>JXPG01018327.1:281-17302 GCA_001015175.1 Megaselia abdita
TAAGGAGGATTGAAAATTTGCCCAATGTTACACTCAACAATATTGACAATAAAGCGAAGTACCTAGGTATGAAAAGAAAAGAGTTAGACCTGAAATACTGAGACATGTACTGGTTAATAGAACGAAATCTACATTGTCAATTTACAATAAAACTTTGATTTATAATCTCAGACTCAGAGAGTACTTCAGAAAGAGGAATGCGAAAAGAGACTCTCTTCTTTTTTGCTATTGTCTTCTCTTGCTTGTGAGTTTGAATGAATCCAACTTTATGTTACAAAAATAACTATATTTTTTTACAAAAAATATGAGGCAAATTTTATTAAATGTTGTTATGAAAACTTTTTAATTTTATTAATCTAGAAGAAAAGTTTCGTTAAAAAGGAAATCAATTTAAAGAAGTTGATTTTTTAACACAAAAAGCCACTAAATGGTACCCCTTTGAGTTTTTTACAAAAATAATATGAACAAAATTGATTTTTTTTCGGGCCTTAATTTAATTAATTAAAAGATTTTCTAGAAGAAAAGTTTTGTTAAAAAGGCAACTTAAAGAAGTTGATTTTTCCACACAAAATATTACCAAGAGATACCCGTTTGCGTTTTTTTCTTGTGGTAACTGCGATTAATTCAAATATTTTCCAGAAGAAAAGCTTTAAAACTGAAACTGAAAAAGTTCTTAAATCTACTTAGAGCGCACCAAAACAAAAGGTGAAAAACTTGCCAATACTTAGTTTATTTAACAATGGCAAAGAAAAACATCGAAAACTGAATCCAATGTTTGGTTTTTCTTTCATTAGAGCGCATTCAACATTAAAGAGAATTCTTGGTCTTCCTTGCTTTCTGCTTCCCTGTTAAACCACAGTGTAACTTTTAGAGGATTAGTGTGTGACGAATGAGAGGATTAGTGAGTGGTAGATTTGGATCTTTGAGCGATAGATGTTTAGAACGAAGTAGTTGGCTGAGGCCATATAGGCATCGACTTCCTAAAACGATTCTTCAAATGACTTCATCCGAGGTGTTGTTAGTGTGGTTCACTGCGCTTCCAAGATATACGAAATCCTTTACAACTTCAAAGTTGTTGTCGCCAATGTTGACATTTTGGCCGAAGTTTGGTTGCAAGCATATATTTGGTCTTACTAGTGTTGATTTTTAGGCTCACACGCTCAGCTGCCTTTTCTATTGGCACATTCTCTTTCCTCCAGTCGTCTGTATAGCAGTTTCACGGATAATTGAAAAAGTCGCAGCAGGATATTGCATCTCCCTGTCGAAATCGATGAGCTCGGCGGGTAAGTTATCAAGTCCAGAATTCTTGTTGTTCTTCAGGCGCTTTATTGCAATTCTGACTTCCTCGATGGTAGGTGGTTCAACTTCATGGCCATCGTAATATTTATTTTAAAGGTTTTTTATTTTTAGAAGTTGTTTTAGAAGCTACGACTTTTGAGGATCTGATGGAAACCGAAAGCTCATTTTTTCTAATTATAGTTGAAACTTATCACAATTTCATTTTTTAACAAATACTATTTCGTCTCCAAATTTGAACATAAAATTCCATGAGCGCATTAATAATAAGTTCATTACTAAAACTGTAGCTTTTAATTAGTAATGATTCTTTTAAGTGCTAGTAATTCCACCATACCATAGTAATTAGCCATACTTTCCATCATAAAAATATATTAGATTTATCAACAATTACAGATGGTATATTAAAATATATTGGACAGAGAAATTTCAGGGGTACGAAATGACAGTTAAAATTCGATTTAACCAAGAAATAAAATTCAAACAAATATTTTCCGAGAGAAATTCTCTTCAGTAAACAAACAACAATGGAACGAGAAGCTTACTCTTTACTTTGGGTTCAGGTTTTTTTTAAATAATTTTTTTGTTTCTTGAAATGTTTAGATTTGTTTGAATTGTTTCTATTTTTGATTTGCTTTTACATTCCTCAATGTCATTGACAAATGTTTTAGTTCTGTCCTATCTGTTTTAATATACCATAACATTTATTACACAGCAGACAAACAGAGCCCAAGCTATACAAAATACACAGATTTGGAAATATTTTTATATATATTTTGTTTGATGACATTTTCATATGTTTTCAGCAACTTTTTTTTAAATTTTTGATGTAAAATGAAATTGGTTTGCTTTGTTGTGTTGCATTGTTCAAGAGACTTGCTGGAAATTCACAAATTTTCTCTCAAATTTTGATCCTATTTTTATAGTTTTAATAATAATTAAGAAGAATATAACAATTAAAAAGAGTCTTTAATTTCTATTTTATTTAAATGTATATTTTTTATTTCAAATATTTTATAGTAAAATTACTTTTTTGTTGTTTGAACTTTCAGAAACTTTCTGAAATTAAAGAATAATAAATCTAAATAATAATTACAAAATAATAAATAATAAAAAAAAAACATAGAAATAAGTTTTTTTTCGATTTTTTTTTAATTTTTCATTTTAGCGATTTAAAAAAGCAATTCTTTTTCTCTAGATTATGTTCTGGTTCTTTAAATATAATTGTATTTAAATTTCCGTCAATGTGTGAGTGTGGTATTTTACATTTGCATATTTTTGTTATAATAAAATTCAATACATTCACGATTTCAATATTTTTTTTTCATTTTTTAATAGCGACTACATCATAAATATTTCTCCTTCTAACATTTATTTTTTTTCTTTTTGCGGTTACTTATTTAATTTTTTTATATTTAAAAAAAATATTCACGCTTTTAACAAAGTTTTTTTTCTTTTCAATAAAAAAAAACAAAAATTAAATATAAATTAATAAAAATTATAAAGAAAATAATAAAAATTGTAGTTTAAATTTCATTTTAGCTTTTCAAACAAAAAAAAATCTTTACAGTTTGAGTTTTTGTGTTTATCACTTATAAAATAACTTTTTATTTTTTATTTGAATTCTTTTTACTGTTTTCTTCTCTCCCCTTTCCGTTAATCATTTCAATCTTGAATTATAATATTAATTAATATTAATAGTTTTGTTTTTAAATATTTACAAAGTGAAATTTTCTGTAGAGAAAATGTTCATTTAATAATTCATCACTTTTCTGTCTATTTTGTTGTCATTGAATCAAAATCCGCGTGTCTCCGACGTTTTAATTACAAACAATTGTTTTCTTTCAAAAATTAAAGAAAATCTTTAGTCACTTAAGTTTTTTATTTCGTTCACGAACTCTCTGAGAGAATCTGATTCTCTCATGGGGATTACTGCGTCGTCGACACGACGACGCTCTATAATCAGCGGCATTTCCTCCAGCTACTGCGGCAGCTAATTTTTTTGTTGAATTGGAATAAGTGTCGGTAATGGACGACGCGGATGGTGCGATATTTTACGAGTTTGAATTACGTCTTGATAGCTAGGATGAACTAGATTGGTTCAAATTTCCGAACATAGCAGCCGAAAATGATGTTTGAGCTGTTGCTCCCGATGATGTAGAAGACTGGGCTTGTTGTTGCTGTTGTTGTTGTTGCTGTTGAGCAGCTGCACTTACAGATTGTCCTCTGCCATGCTTAGGAATTGGCGGTTGAATGTATTCGTGTCGCGCTAATGAAAACACATCCATACGATCTTCTTTTCGATATGCCAAGCAACCTCTAATGAAACTCTGTAAAGAAGACATGAAGATCAGTTTTAATAATGCTTAATTTTAAATTGTAGACTGCGAGAAGTAAATAAGTGGGTATTTTAGAATTATTTAATAAAGTTTTGCTTTTTGTTTTTATTTCTTGTTATTTCGAAAATTAAAACAGGGCTTATTTGCTTTTGAGATTGGACCCTTATTTTCGATCTTGCCGTTTTTGTTCTGACTATTTTAATAGGACAACAAGCAATTATTACAAATTTCCTTAAACGTTTGAGGGCCGGGTAATCAAGCCTAGTGAAAAATACCTATATTTCCAAATAAGTCCCTTTTCAATTTCTTGATCGGTTGTAAACTTACGTTTGAATTTAAAACGTCAATTATTGAATGAACACAACAAATTAAAATGACAAAATTTTAATATTTAAAAAAAAATAAAATATACATTTTGTCTATGAGAATTAATGTGGTTAAAAAGAATTTCACAGGCAGGTGTAGACATAAGACTGTCCTGACAAAGATATCTTTAAATCAAGCAGTAGTTTGGGAGGAATATACTCTACCAGCTATTCCCTACGGTTGTATAAAAAAAAAAAAAAAGTATATATAAATTTGTTTTTACGGAATAAAAAGATTAAACATTTTTATTCTACAAAAAATGTTTTCTTAAATTGTACTTGCATTAAAAAAGTCAAAACAGAACAATTCAGACATTTTAAGTTTAGACTAGTCAGAAGCGATAGTGTTTAATGTTTTAACTGTTTTAAACCTGCTAACAAAGCCTACCCTTTATTGAGCTCTTATTAGATGTAAGTCTTTATAATTAATAGAAAAAATAAAAATAATTCAAGTCACATACTTGATGACAACTTACCTTAGCTTCATTTGAAACAGTTGGTTTGTTCGAAAATTGAACTTCAGTTGCTTTTAAAATAGTGTTTTCTTCTAAAATCGTAGCTTGCGATTGGTTATGCCCGAAAGGTTTTTTACCATATAAACATTGATAGAATATTACTCCTACACTCCATACATCCACTTTAGATGAAATCTTAGGTGGATTTTTACCAACAACAAAGCATTCGGGTGGAAGATACCTAAATGAAAGACACAAAAAATATATTAGAAAATCATTATCAGAGCCAAACTCCCGAGTGAAAACGCCGTCACCAATTGACTATCCCACCCACATACTCACCAATAGGTGCCAGCTCCTTGAGACGTTAGATCCATTCCATGGTCTGGATTGTAGTTTTCATCATCCATAACTTTTGATAACCCGAAATCTGTTATCTTGATTTCACCACAAACATTCCCCTCAGTCAACAGAATATTTCCTGGTTTCAAATCGTAATGGATAACTGGTGGTTTAATTTCATTCAGGTACTTCAAAGCTGAAACAACCTAGAAAGATTCAAGAGAAACAGAAGTCAGCCTTTGTATGAAACATTTTTTTAAATTCAAAGCTTACCTGCATTATGATAGAGCGTGCTTCACGTTCCGGGATTGTTTTGTGTTGTTTCAAGTAGAAGTCTAAATCATGTCCATCACAGTACTCTAAAACTGTGCAAAACGAGTTTGCATCGATTTCGAAAACATCGTACAGTTTTACTACCCTTGGGTGATCTAAAGCCTTATGGATATTGTATTCTCTAAGAGCGTGTCTAACATGTTTGAAACAAATTAGTAAATCATTTTTAAAAATTTGAAAATTTCTTACTTTATATAATTGGCTTTTTTGTCCTCTTTCCAATCTTTGTTAAGTTGATGAACTTTACATGCAACATATCGTTGTTCTTTCAAGTCAAATGCTTTATGGACTTCTGAGAAACCACCTTTTCCAAGTAGCATTAGAAGGAGATATCGTTCATTCAAAACCGGATGGTTATTGAAACGTGACTAAAATTTAAGAAAATTAAAATTAATTAAGGATTTTTTATATCTTGCGGCAACACAATAACTAACAACCAAACACCAAGGAAATTAAGGAATCGATTGCCAAAAATTGATTAGTATAAAAGGTAACTTACACCGAGGACATTGTAATATTATAACCTAGAATCAACGTTAAAACATATAAAGGAATAGATGTTTGAATGTGAGCACTGCAATAAATACAGTGAATCCTCTTCTAATATAACCAATATTGTTAGAATTTTTTTTCTGTTGTAAGAACTATGTTACATAGTGTTTGCCTTCTCATTAAATCATATTTAATACCATATTATGGAACAGAAGGAAGTATACAATTATAGGACTTAGGAAACCAGATGTTGAAGGTGTGGACTTTCTGATAGGTAGTTGGTTGGAGTAGGCGCTAGCACTATCGCCTTCCACCCTGGCAATTCTAAGTTCAATCCTCAATGCACACGTAAGAATGTTTCTTCAGACATTTTTTTGTCTTAAGAGTCGGAGATACTACTTGTCGCCACCTTCGTCATTTCAATGTTGATGAAATAAAAGGGTACCTCCAAAAACACTCGTTAATTGCAGACAGCCAATTACTTGATCTATTCAGAGGACGAAGGAAAACTAAACAAGCACTGATCTAGAAAAGCAGCTGGTAAATACATAGAAAGTAAAGATTCCTTAATATCCCTGCTACACCTTTCTTATCTTTCGACTCGTTGTGTGATTTGGTTTTGTCTGATATATGAGAACACTAAAAATGTTTGACATTTTACTTGACATGAAACTAAGCTGAAAAGCTAACTTATGGTGATTATCAACAATTAGAAAAAAGTAGAATCTCTACAATTTATGAAAGTATTGTGGGAGCATTAAGGACAAACTCTAAATGATCAAAATAATTCTCTAAGCTAACTTAATGAACTGATAATCGCGTCATTGAAGAAATACGAAAAACAGAGAAAATAATTTGAAAACATACCTGATCTTCGTTGAGTATCCTCTTCAACTCTCTAATATGCAAGTTTCGCTCCCGTTCCAATTTTTCCATTTCCAGTTGTAAGTCGGCGTCTTCCTTTTTAAGAGCATTTTGCCGTAACTTTAAAATTTCATCACATTCATAGTATTCTTGGGCAGAGTATACACCTGACGGTGTAACCGGATCCGGTTTTAGGAACGTTGAATCTGTACTATTACTACTAATACCACTATCACCAAGACCTCGTCCACTACTTCCTATTCCACTAGATCCAAGTCCACCGCCACCATTGTGTAAATTCGATGATTGGTTGTTGGATGAATTCGAATTCGATCCACCAATGTCACCACCGCCAAGCCGTGAACCGATTCCCGATGTGCTGCCTAGACCACCGGTTAACGAACTAACTAGACCTGTGCCACCAGCACTCACCGATACACTGACACTTGAATTACTACCCATACCAGATGAATTGGAATTGTTTGAATTGTTGTTGGCGTTACGTTTTCGGCTGCTTTCTGCGGGCCTCTTCTTCATTAACAGTTTCTTTTGACGGTCAATTTCTTCACGTTCAGCTGAGATCTCTTCCTGTCGCCGGGCCAACTCCTGAAACGCATAACCATCTGTCCAATTTTCCTGGAATGTTGCACCAACTCGTTGTGTCACAAATTGTCCAAGACGTAAACGATTTTGCATACATTTCTGTCTTGCCTCCTTCTTTTCAATATTGGATTTCTCCTTTAGCAGTTTCTTGACAACATCAACACATTTGTTGATCTGATTCTTATGCGAATCAATAATCTTTTGATGATTTTCAGACAGTCTTTGTAACTCTTCTACTTTGCTCTTACTGGTTTCGATCTCGGAATCACGCTCTTGGATTTTATGATATGACAGATCAGTTTGGGTTGATTTTGTTACCATTTGTGGAACCGGTAGTGATTGGGTTTGCTGTTGGCTTTGGGATGTTGTTTGTTGGGTTTGCGGCACCACACTTGCCTGTTGCGGTGGACCAGTCAAATAATGTGAATGTAGTTGTTGATGCGTGAGTAAAGGGTGCTGCTGTTGGTGGGTTAGAACGCTTGTATTGGTTGTGGGAACCGTTGAGTTCTGCTGTTGTAGAACTATTGTGTTTGAATTTGTTGTTACGGCTACACATGTTGGTGTCACCACGGAATTCTTTCTGGCATAGTGGAACTCACCAACACCAGGTGTGGGCGTTCCAGGCGCTGTTGTAACAACATTTGATGATTGGTTTTGTGGACTAGGTGGAAACATTTGCTGTTGTTGTTGATAATTACTCGCTAATTGGGATGGTGATGGACTTTTAGAACCAGCCGAATTGTTAACAACACCACCACCCGCATTACTTAACGACGGCCTTATCGGACTATTTGTTGTTATTGGCTTGTTAAAATATTCGTTTATTTTCTTATTATCATTCATTATCGTTAAACGAGCATTCTTACTACTACTAACACCACATTGCTGATCCTGTCGTGGATTTCCTGTTGTAAACGGAAGAGAAAAAACACAAGGGTATTCGTTTAGAAGAACAATGCTTTTCGTATTTATGTTGTTTTTTTATGTAGCATGCAATATTACATAAAGTGGATGGTTTAAGTTTGAATAAAACGGGTTTGTCTTGTTTAAATTTGATAACAATAGCAAAGAAGCTTTCTTCAACATTATACAACTTAATAGTTTCATTATTTGAAAAGTGATAGTTTCGTGAGGTCTTGAAGATTTTTTGATGGTCTTTGAAAAAGTTGTGCAAGATTTTGCCTATTGAAATCCATATGTTTACCATTCGAATTACTAATCATACATGAGGTAAATGTTCAAGAACTTTCAGAAATAAAATATCCTCAGTGTCTCGTAAAAAGACTAAAAAACATAATGGTAAGATATTTCAAGTATTAGAGAACATTAAGCGAAGAATGTAATGTCAAGCTGAGAGTGAAATCACAGCAGCGAAGAAACATATTAATTTCGAAAAACAAAATCTTGAACAATTTTATCGAAAATTATTTTTAAAATCATAAAGAACGTGACAAAATTGTGAATATATAAAATCGTTGGAAAATCTGTTTCATAATATTTAAAACTATTTTGAAGAAATATTTACGCCTCACTCTTACCCTTAATGATGGCGGGAGCAGATTTTAATCTTGGCAGTCTTGTCTGGGAGATGCTTTACTCAGGGATAGTAAAAGAAATGTAGAGGGTAAAATAAGCCTGTTAAAGCTCTTTTAAGCTATCATTTTGTTCGAAATGTCCCTACAAGAAGAACGCAAAAAAAAAAAANTTAATGATGGCGGGAGCAGATTTTAATCTCAGCAGTCTTGTCTGGGAGATGCTTTACTCAGGGATAGTAAAAGAAATGTAGAGGGTAAAATAAGCCTGTTAAAGCTCTTTTAAGCTATCATTTTGTTCGAAATGTCCCTACAAGAAGAACGCAAAAAAAAAAAAACAACTAAATTATCTAAAAATCTTAGTAATCGGCTTTTAAAAAAATGTTCTTGTACTTAAATCTACATTTTATACTAAGATTTTGTGTACTTCTTAATGTGTTATGTACAGCTGTGGTTATTGTGGATGAATTCGAAAATATTGTTACATAAATTAAGTAGCCTTAAAATGTATCTACTAAGGAATATTCGAATGAAAAGAATAATTGACGATCAGGTTTTGGTATTCACGTTTTCAAAAATAACTTTCGTAATACACAAAAAAATTAATTTCAGTATTATTTTTTTTTTTTAAATATATTTTAAAATTCTTGTTTTAAACTATTTCCAAGCTCTTTGTATCTAAATAATCATCATTTAAAAATTTACGAAATATCTATTTAAAACATGTTTTAAAATGTTTTGTTTCTACATTTTTGTACAGAATTTTAATTTAAACCTTATTTCCTTTCTGTATATTAACTTTAAAACAATATTACCATTCTTTGTTTTTTTTTGCACTGATTTCAAATAAAACTTTTATTAAATGAACATTTTGTAAAACATTAAAAAACTAAAAATATTGGGTTTTTTGATTAATATAAATTGTAATACCATATGAAATTATTAATAAAATAATTTTAAGAATGGTTGGTTTGCCCGATTCACTGAACTGATCGAGATTCTTTCCGAGAAGTTTTTTCTTTACAGATCTATATTAACATTGATTTTGTTATGTTAGGGAAAATAGCCCAACAGGCGCTAGCATTTCTGGATGGTGCTACATTACCTTGCTACCTTATCTATTATAAGCAGCTATTAATTCTTGATAGTTTTTTATTTGTTATCAATAAAGTTCAAAAAAATATAAAAACAAATAAAAATAAATCACCAAAATAGTGAGAAAGATTTTTGAAACAAACTAAAAATTTAAAATGTGATTTTATTCTTTTTTTTATTTTCATTGTGTACACTGAGACTTTTTCGAAATAGAAAAATAAAAACATTACTATTTTCATAGTAAAACGTTGGGTCTACTATTTAAATAGTAAAAAATTGTAATTTTTAACATCAATTAGTAAAAATATTTTATTTTTTCAATTTAGACCATTGTAATGCAGTTAGAACTAATGTTTAAAAATGTTTAAACCAAATAAAATCAATTTTTCGGTAATATTCAAAAAAGTAAGTAAAGAATACTTAAAAATCATAGTTATTTCGAGGAACTACTATACATGTCGAAAAAAACTGAAGCGAAGATACAAAGGTAAAATACTAAGAGATCTTGTTATTCAAATAAAATAAAACTAACATTTAAAAAGATTTTGAGAATTTGTAAGTTCTTTTAGCTTGTGTTTTGGCTTCTCTTGTAAGCCAGAACAAGAAACAAAAAATGAGAGGAATCCTTACAAGAAAAATTGTTTATTTGGAAAAAATTGCTATTTGTAAAATTGTAAAAATTAAAACTTAAAATATTACTATTTAAATAGTGAATTATTGAAAATTACCATTAAAATAGTAAAAAAAAAAAATAGTAATCTAAAGATTTTGATTTTTTAAATATGTATCGTTTTCTTAGTTGACAATGTAGTTTATGTTTATTTTCTTAGATAATCCAACCAAAATAAAAATAGCTGATGTTTGTTTGAAGATTTTGAATGAAGATATACTGAAATTATTTTCTAATAAGATTTGTCTTCCAATCAGAAGAGCTTCTTCATACCCGTTTTTAAATGACAGGGCCGGTTTCGAACATAGCAGTCTATTGTGGGGGACAGATAGACACCAAGGCCATTACGTTAAAGTCAAAATTCAGAGAAAACCCCCAACATGTTGAGATTTTAATCAATTTAATTTAAAGATAACATTTTTACACAAGATCATAATATAATAATTCAACAAAGCTTTGAGAGAGAATGTGTAAGACTTCTAAAAAAAAAAACATTAACAGTAGCATAATTACTATTAATTAAGATTATAAAACATGAGAAACAAATAGAAAAAGTGGGAGAAATTAACGAAGATATGGCAATTTCAGTGAAACTCACCTAAGCTTATTCCTAAATTTAAATTGTGACCCCCGCTACCTCTATTATTATCACGATTGCTGCCTCCACCGGCATCTCCACCGCCACTGTCATCCGTTGGAGGTTGGGGTTGCTTTCTTTTCCTTTTCCTTTCAGATGGAGTGCGGGGTAATTTCTCATGCGTTTGAGGAGGAGGTGGAGGGGGTGGCTGCTGCTGTTGATGAGGATGGTGAACACTGCCACCACCATTACCGATCCCAACTCCTGATCCTAACATTGAACAACCTAACATATCTTGTACATCTTTCTCACTATGCGAAGATCCTGTACTCATATTCGAATCTGGATTACTATTGTGTTGCTGGTGGTGTTGTTGCGGATGCGGCTGATAATGATTATTTATATGATTAGAAGACTGATGAAGTTGCTGTGGATGATACTGTTGTGGTTGAGAAGAAAACTGATGTTGTTGCTGTGGTTGATGGTGTTGTTGTACTATGGCCGTCGTCGTTTGTGGTGCCATCTGCAATTGAGCGGCAGACATCTGGAAAAATAGAGAATTAAGAAATAAAATTAGTTTCTAGAAATAAGACAGTTCACCTCAACTCACACTTTGTTTTTTTTTCGGGCAGACATTACGTTTCTGGGTTTTTTGTTTAAAGAATTGTTTAATCATAAGAATATTATTTTCCCAACTTTAACATTTCGAAATTTTGTAAATTCTTTTTTTACAAGTGGTGGACACTCCGAAATTAGATTAACCGGCAAGTTTTTTTTCTTTTCTGGCTTTTGGCAAATGATTTGATTGGGTGAAATTTAATTGAAATCTTTTCAGATCGAATCTGCGAAAACTAAACCCGGAAAAATGAGAAAATAAAAGAATTACAAATACTTTTCTTATATTATTTGAACACAAGAATTAACATTTTTCTAGTATTTTTTTACTGATTTGAAATAAAATGTTATGTTTAAGTTACATCTCTTTCTTTCTTTATATGTTAGAAAGAGAAAGTTATTAAGATTTTACAAAAAAAAGACGTGTTTCCCAAGAAAAATACTTGAAGTTCTCACTCTCTCACATTCCACAAAAAAACTATCATAGCGCCTCTAGTGTGGGAACGGTGAATCTAGTTGAAAAGAAAAGAGACAAAAAGTTCATCGGATGTTCATCAGGCATGTCAGCAGGACTGCTTAGCAGAATGTGATTTTAACGGCGGGCGGTGGAAAATACGATATACTTTTTTCGAGGGGTGGGACACTTCCTCAGTCTTTGTACAAAAAGTTTCAGTCTTTTCAGTCTTGTTTTTTTGATTTGACAATTCTTTTTCTTGTTTTTCATATGTTTCTAGAACATTTTTGGTATATTTTGATAGCTTTTTAACTGAATAAGACTGACATGACACTCTATTTGCAGTCTTTACAAGAGACTGAAAATATTCAGCCTTTGTACAAATTTTGAAGAAGGGTCCCACCCCTCGACTTTTCAAAACTTTTCGTTGAAGACACATAATTTTTTGTTGGAATTACAAATTTCTTATATGACAAATTAAATGGAAAGAAAATCAATCGAAAATTAACAGAACATTCAAGACTATTTTCTTGAAGAGCTTTAGTAAATGCCTAATAGCTGCATAGAAGAGGTTCGGTAGTTGTTAGAGCATCTGTTTCTCACACTGGAAAATAAATTTATCATTTTTGCTTAATTTCCTGACTTTTTCTTTTTGTGCATTGAAAAGAAAATTTAATTCTAAATGTTTGAAAGCATTATTTTGTTTTTAAGTTGAACATTATGCATTTACCCTTAAAAATAGGGAATTTACACATTTTCCATGCAATGAGTAGATGGACAAACCTACTCTTAAAACGGGTAGAATGTTCAGAATTTGTTCAATTCCTACACCTTTTTGATTTAAATTTTGGCTTTAATTAAACTCCGTTCGATGGTAAAATTATATTTTATTGTGTGCTATATATCTACTTTTTTGTAGATAAACAGATTTAAAATCGTCGTTTAAATCGTTAATTGATAATATATAATTGAAGCCTCAATGGAGGATTTAACCTTTATTGTTTAATAGTTTTCTACCCTAATTGAAATAATAATTTTAATCATATTTTGTAATCCTTAAAAAAGTTTAGTAAACGACTCCTAAAACGAGTATTTACTTGTACATATAAAAGGTATATAATTTGACACATTTTTATTTTCGAAGTACTTACAACAAGATTTTTTTTTTCAAAAAAAGTTTATTTCTATCAAATGTCGTTTGGCTCACTTTGAACAATAGAGCATTNCCTAACATTGCCATGAGGCAAAGTTTGTTACTTGAAACCACTTCGGACGAAACCACTTCTGTGAAACGTTAAGATATCTATATTCGAAAAATAGGTTCTTATTTAAATTTAGAATACGTTTACTAAACATNTATCAAATGTCGTTTGGCTCACTTTGAACAATAGAGCATTATTAAAATAAACAAAGTTCTGAATAAAATTGGTTTGTTTCACGTAATATTTTGTATGTGATTCACAGGATTTCTGAAGTTTTGTTTATTAAAATTCCATCATTTAAAAGTGTGTATATCAAAAATTGCTTTTAGTTTATTAATTTTTACGAAAATGTTACGCGGCTAAAGATGAAAATGTTTAAGAGAATTCTCTTAAAGAGGTTTTGTAAATGCTTGATAAATGTTTAGAAGACGTCTTTGAAAGTTACAAGTTGATTTCTAAACATGACATTAGTAAAATTCTTCATTCTAAATGCTTAGTAAACCTAAATTAACACATAATGTTATAAGACGCAATGTAAACGTCGGCCTTTTCAATGTCTTACTTAGATTTTCGCCTGGGAATGGTTGAAGCGTATATCCAGGAACTTAGCATTAATGTTATTATCACCATTACTGACCATCTCTATTACGTGAGACAGCAAATTATTCTTTCATTGAAGAGTAAACGGGAAAACTATATCAAATAATATCGTTAATGTTTTACAGAAATAAGAATCATCACTCTAAGAAATCCATTTAACAACAAATGTTTTTGTGTTCACTAAAACCAAATATCCTTTACAATTTTAAATAAAATAGTTTTCTAAAACCACACATTCAAAAAAGAAAAGCTAAGAAAATAATTGTGTATAAAGCAATCTTAAAAAAAAGTTTAAAAATGTTAAAGCTAAAATACAGCAAAAATCTGACCCACAAAACAATTCTCCTCAAATTTATCAGGGAGAAAAAAATCGTCTAGCCTCCAACACAACCAAAAACTTTTCAACTTCCGTATCAACAAACTTTTCTATATTTTCCACCTCCCGCTTTTCTTTGATAAACTGCACTCTCTCACAAACACTCATAAAACTGACTCTCTTTAACGAAAACTCTGCTCCAGATTTGAATTTTCATTCACGAAATGTTCAAACACATTGAAAGAGAAGCCAGAGCACGTGGAAATTACATAAGCTTTTTTCTCACTGAGAACCAAAGCACATTTATCCTCTCACTCTCATCTACTTATACAAACGCAATACAAAAAGCAAGCCGGTTCCCCACCTTATCTACGTAACGTTTTTAGCCAAAGCACTTTAGTCACTTGGCAGTATATTTTTAAATTGTTTTTTGACGTCATGACTTAATATTATTATTGGTGTGTGGGCATGTGTTGGTGAGTGGTAATTGACTACAAAATATAGCGGCGCGTTCCTCCGATGCATGTCATTCACCTGAACGACCAAACTCTAATGAGAATATGAAATAGTTTGGAAACACGAATTCTCAATGAGATTTCGATTTGACAAGCAAAAAATCCTTCGGCCGTTATTTATTCAACGGTTATCATTTTCGTCTTGTTTGAATTTGCTTTGCTTGTTCGGTTACTTGCTTACAAATAAAGTGCTAATAATGAAATTAACACTTTATTTGTAATTGTGTAAGAAAACTTGACTGACTGACATGAAGTGGAACTAAATAAAAAGATGCCGTCAGATTTTATTTTTAAGTGATGGTATATCATTTTGAAAGTAACTTATGTATTTATTTTATTGCTTTGATATAATATAAGCGTATTGTTATATGTTTACTACACATATGTTATGGATAAAATGTTGAGCATTCTTCGCCACCCTCCTTCGGGGAGTCTTACTAATTTCAATATACCTTATTTGCACACAAAAAGCCTAAAATTCGTAAAATAAATATAATCTATGAACCCTGTATTTTGTCAAAATTCTCATTTATTTCTAATTTATACATATTCTTGTTCGATTTTGACATGTTATACCTCATTTGAAGGTCTATCTGACTACAACAAACTGCCACTAACGGAATTAATATTCGTAGACACCAGATAGAGCTAGCGCTTAAATTCTGGAAGCTTCCATTTTAAGTACTTTTTTAATTTTACACTGATAAAAAAAATATTTTCTTAATGTGTGTTGCACACTTTGAAATATGTAACCTTCACAAGAAATATCTACACATTAAAAATAGGTAGCAACAAAATACATTATAAATACGTAAATCACTTGTCAAATATGTAATACTCATATCAAATATGTATTTTAATCAGTTCTCAACACACATTTATTTTGAAGGCTACATATTTCGGTGTGTAAGTTACTCATTGAAATATGTNGAAGAATGTTGACAAGAATAAAACTGTGTAAATTTTCATTGATAAAATGTGTGCAGCATGAACAGAATATGTACTGCACAAATAAATATGCAACCCACTCAATAAAATATGTATTTTCCTGATCATTAAATGTGAAGAATATTTATCAAATGAAATATATAAAAAAAATATTACATTTCAAATATATCATACTGCAGTAAATTGAAAATATGTAGGTTACACATCTCGTTTTTTTAGTTAAGAAAATCTTATCCGATTTTCAAGTTTGATACCACGTTTTAAAGGTACTGGTGGGACCCTCAAACCCCCATCATTACTTTTTGGAATTTCTGAATACAGTGGCGTAGGGAAAAAACCCCTAGTGCTACTACGGAACGTAGTTCTACTGCACCGCTTCAATTTTGAAACATGTTCAACAATTTCATGACTGGTTAAAACTATATTTAACAATTATTTTCTTATTTTTTTGTTTTGTTGCTGATTGATTCTCGAGTTTTTTATTTTATATTTTAAATTTCGTAGAAGTAAAATATATTTTTAAATAATATGTTTTTATATTTATTCTTTTAACAAAAACATCTCATAATGATTTTAACATCTCAATTTTTAAGTATCAATGTAATATTTTTAAAATTTATTTTATTGGTTTTTCTCAAAATATACAATTTTTGTTGACATTGAGAGAACAATTTATAAAATTGTGTAATTAGAAATGTGAAAAGATTTGAAATGAAGCTTTTAAGTTTTAACATTTAAATAGTTTATATATATAAATATATATATATATATATATATTGACCAATCAACAGGATTCAACATCAAAGCACTAATCTACGTTTAAAGCATCTACATATTTCTCTAGCACTGTCACGCACAAGCTACAAAATGTGCAAAATGANGAGTCTAGGATTACTGGAAGCTATGCTCCAGAGCATTAACATCGGCGGCGACTGAAAAGGAATGGTTTCACGCTGAGTGCATGCAAGTGACTAGAGAAAAGAACGCGGAGAGGCAGAAATGGCTCGGAACACGGAACTCGGACATCACGAGAATGGCGAGAATAGACATGTGGAAGTTTCAAGAAGAAGGGGTGACACCACAAAATTCTACCAACATCTGAAAAGACAGTGTGAGGACTATACACCATCAATAACCCTCTGTACCGACTCGTCAGGAAAGCTATTGGTAAACGACGAACACATTCTTGCACGCTGGAGAGAATACTTCTCGGAACTTCTTGGCGATTGTTCAACAGAAACATCTGAGGTTGTATGTGGGCGCCTGAAACCACATATCAACACCATTATCGGAGAATACCCGCAAAATCTACCACTGATCAGATCTTCACGCTACGACAAATATTGGAAAATACCAAAGATTTTCAAATCGATGCGCATCTTCTTTTTATCGATTTTAAACAGGCTTA
>JXPG01018327.1:17469-38027 GCA_001015175.1 Megaselia abdita
TAGAGATGAGCTATACTCTGCAATGATGGAACTGGGCATCCCGAAGAGACTCATCCTACTATTTCCGATGACCCTAGCAGAAACCGAAAGTGCAGTTCGAGTAAACAAGAAAGTGTAGGAAGCTTTTAACACCACACAAGGTTTCAGACAGGAGATGCCCTTTCCTGTGACATGTTTAACGTATGCCTGGAAATAATTGTTCGAAGAGCTAACATCAGAACATCCAGCAGCATAATAACCAATAACTTTTGGCGAATGCAGATGTCATCGTCAAAAGAAACGTAGAAGATCTGAATACAACAACATCAGTAGACATGCTACTTCAATGAGCCTCAGAGTGAATATCGAAAAGGAAAAATATATGAAATCGAGTAGAAACCAAGCAGAGATCACCAACATCACCATTGGCACTGACAATTTTGAGTCAGTAAAGGATTTCTTGGTTCTTCAGCTAACATCCAAAACGACGACATCATTCAAGGGATCAATAGGAGAATCATGCTTGCTAACCGAACACTGTTTGAACATCCGGAGAAGCACTAAACTAAACATCTATACAGGACCCTCATTATACNACAATTTTGAGTCAGTAAAGGATTTCACGTATCTTGGGTATTCAGTTAAAACTCAAAACGACATCGCTCAAGAGATAAAAAGGAGAATCATAATTGCTAACCGACCACTGTTTGTAGCACTAAACTAAACATCTATACAGGACCCTCATTATGCCTGTTCTGATATATGGGGCTGAGTAGTATGGTCATTATCAGAATCGAACAAAAATCTTTTAAAGGTATTTGAGCGCTTCGTATGATCTTTGGTAATATGTATGTAAACAATGAGTGGCGTATACGATACAATCATGAGCTCTATGAGCTATATGCAGATTCCAGTACATGTTAGAGTACGAAAACAACAACTTCATTGCTTGAACATGTATGGCGCATGTCAGATGAAGCAGCAACAAAAAAGATCGCGCAAGCTAGACCCGAAGATTCCCGACGACAAGGTCGATAACGGTTAGATTGCCTTGAAAGAGACCTTACGTCAAAAGGAATCACAAACTGGACCGCTGAGACCTCAAACCGAGAGAGATAAAGACAAGTTCTGTGTAGATTCTGAATCGAGGACACGGTTCAGACAATCGTCATATGTATATACCCAACCTCACAATATCTCAAGTAACACTTTCACAATAAAACAACATTATCAACAAATGGAAGTTTTGTTTCGGACGTATGATACGCTAAATTAATTAATCGAAAGATAGATAACGTTTTCTTTCAAGACAAACATTTTACAGTCTTAAATTGACGAAAAGTGTTGTCATAAACTGACTGTGTCATGAATTTCTTGTGATGTTTTAAAAAAAACATTCGTTTCTTAGGTAGATCAAGCAGTAATTTTGATGTCATCATGACATTATTTCCTATTGTACGAACAAGCTAACATTATTGAGAGTTTAATAATAGCAGCGACGAGTTAAGGCTAACACGTGCAAATGTTATAATTCCATGAACAAGTTAAAATAAAAAAAAGAAACAAAATAATAATAATAATAATATTATTTAAATTTGAAAAAATAAAAACTACAAAAGTAAAGTAAATGGAAGTTTTTTTTACATTTGAGTAATCCGGTTAATAACTAATATTAAATACGTTTTTTCAAATAAAAAAAAGTTGTTAATTCGATTTCTTGTACAAAATTCTTGTATTCATGACAAATTTTACTGCGACGAACAAAAAAGCCAAAACAGCATTTACCTTTTATACCATTACTCACGTAAACTATTGTCAAAATCATTTCCAACCCCACGACCACATTGAGCGTTCATCCTGAGTGAATTTTTTTGAAAATAATTTGTAGATTTTTTTCGATGATTAAAAAATTAAATTTCCATAAGTAAATTGAAATGCAATACTTAAGAGGTGTTAATTTTGTGAGTCAATTGTAAAATATTTGTTGAATATTTCAAGATGGCTACGGTAGATGAGAACTTTTTGATTTGGTTATTGTTAGGCTTTTTAATTGATGATTGTTTCAAGGTTCACTGTTGTTATGTGTAGGGTGGAAAGGTGATAACAGGTATATGACCTTGAATTCAGCATTATCTCCTTTTTTGTCAACAGTTGTTTTTTATGTGTATGTGGTAGTGTTTTGTTTTAAATATGTTAATAATTTAAAAATCCTGACACACATTTAATCATGATCATTTAATGATCAAATTATTTTATAAATCAAATTAATAAAGCAAACAAAACTTTGGAACAACAAAAATGAACATTGATTTCTTAAATCAAAGGTATTTGCTCTCCAACAAACAATGTAATATACAAATCAACTCTTACCCCTAATAAAATTCATATATACAACGTTATATACAACAGAAAATGTATATACTCCAAACAAAGAAAGAAGAACACGTTAGTATATATAAAGAAATATAATTCGTAATTCAAAATCTCGCTAGCTTGCTTGTTGGCTGTTGGCGTCCTCTTCGGTCGCTGACGAACTAAATATTTTTAACATAACACAATATCTATAATAGAAAATACAACAGTGACACGTTCAGCGAATTTGTCATAATTATTTACCGACTGGTCTTGGTTTAAAAAGGAACTTTTCATAAGAGGTTCCTTCGGAAAACATTCACGAAAATCAATCAAGTAATTTATTTTCATTCAAAAAGAAAGAAGACATTACTTTTTTTTTTCTTATAAAATTAAAAATCTGACTAATAAAGAAAACTTTTTCATTTTATATACATGTAGTGTAGACTTTGTGCGTCGCACATTCTTATGTATAGTTATATGATGTAGTTGTTGTTATAAGCTATGGCACATAGGGGAGACAAGAGTTAGTTAGTTTTTGATATAGTTAGTTGAGTAGGGATTCCACTTACTACGTATTACTTTTTTGCACTGTGGGCATTTTCTCTTTTTGATTAGTGTTTAATACAGGGTGAACTGAAATGCAACATTAGATTACATTTCGAACATAAAAAAATAATAAAACCATTAAAGGTGTATGAGTAAACTAAATATACATTGAGTGATTTCCCTCATTCCCAAGGTGTGCATTACAAATTGAAATTGTGTAAATTTGAGGATTGAATATGTACTCCCATTTTCGTTATTTACTTATAGAATTATAATTTCTGAGTTTCTATTAAAATCGAATTAGTATAGCTATTAGAAGCAACATTTATAATGTATGTGCCAAGACCATTGAATAGAACAGTAGCCATACTCCAAAGAGTATAAGATCAATATATAGAATGAGTTTTGTTTTCGTACACTGTGCTCTCATTTATTAAGTGACATATAAACTGTACATTAACCTTTCACTTAAAATTACAACGTATATTATGCGCTGTGTGGAGATGAGAGCGAGAATCATGATAATTCAAGAATGGAATTAAAATTTAGTATAAAGAAAAACGAATGGAAACTAAGAACACATATCGAAGAAATAAGCCCAACCGCAGCCAGCCAGACAAATATAAAAGAGGTTGTTAACCTTTTAACAAAGAAAATTATTATCTAAATTAAATATATATATTTTCCTTCTGTTGTTTCACATGTATGAACTCCACTTCATTTACTCGCTACTTTGCTGATTTGGTTTCTTATAAATTTGTTTATATTTGTAGATATATGTTTGTATGTCGGTAGAATATTTATGTTATGATGCACCAACTGTTGAAATAGAAAGCTTTATGAAAGTTGTCTATAATTACAAATCAACTTCAGACATTCAAATTTTACGATTTGTGAAGCAGAAAACAGTAAATACTTTAAAAACTACTTACTTTAAAAAAAATATTTTGCTTTATTTAATAAGAAAACTGTTCATGTAATCTCATGAAAAATAAAGTATATACATTTTCATTTACTTTACATGGAAAATAGTTTTTTTTTTGTTTTTTGCAATTTGAAGCATTCAACAAAATACAGCCAATGCAACTTTGGGGGAAATTCGATTAATTTAACTTTCGATTAGAAAATTTTAATTTTATTTCAAAATTTTGTTGTTTATAATTGAACTTAGGCTTTAAATTACAGACGACTGTGTTACACATCACAATAGGAATCATAAATGATATAAAAACTCATTTTGTTTTAGTTGTCCCTTTAAGACGCCCTAGAATTTCCAAAATTGTAATGAGGGTTCATTGGCCTTATTAATATTACCTTCAAAATGATGTCAAACGACAATAAATGATTCAAGATAACGAAGTTATCCATATGTTCCCATGTATTTCCAAGATGTTGAAGGCGGTGTGTTGGCCTTTTTGGTACCTTCAAAATAATGTATCATCCAACCATGATTCAACATAACGCTGTTATGCACTAAAATATCAATATGTTATAGGCCATTTTACTGTTTTTCGCTTCAATACATTTAGAAATTCCAAAAAATAATAATGAGGGTTTGAATTCCTCGTAAGTATCTTTAAAAAGCGATATAAAACTTGAGAATCGGATAAGGATAATTTCGATTTAAATCAATTTAAAAATAATAAAAAAAACCTAGTCTAAATCATCTAACACTTTTTTACATTAAATGCAAAAAAAAATGTTTCAAAATATTTACGCTGTGTTTTTTATTACACTTTTATAAATGTAAAGTTTTTACACCAAAATTGTTCTTTTTTTTTTTTAAATAAATAAATCTTCACATAAAAAATCTAAATCTAAGCCAGTGTAAAATTTTGTTTTAATGCAAAAATATACGTCAAGTGCAAAAATGTGTACATATACCATTAACACAACAAACCCAACAAAATTTCAAGGGGTAGCATTTACATTAAGATATTCTTATTTCTTATGCTTTTTTCAACATTGGTTCCTTAGTTTTTTCTTTCCTATGAACAGAGTGCGAAAACGTGAACACTTTTCACAACAAAATCTGCACTAAGAATTGAACAGATTGGAAGGTCCTTGTTCCTAATACTAAACAAAACTGAATAGTTCGATAAGTGTATTCATTGTCCTGTGCTAATGCCGAATTTGTGGAAAGGGAACTCTAGTTACCAAATAAATTTATTTAAAATAAAGTTTAATGATATACATAAATATAAGGTGATTTGCACACTATTGATCGTGTTCAGCTTGCGTCCGTTCGGCGTCGCCATCGACCCTCTTGTCTTTTCTTTTCTCGTTTTGTTTCTGTTTTGTATTTCTATTTGTTGTTTATCTACATCTTAAAAGCTTCGAGTACAAAATAATATAAAAAAAATCGAACTATTATTTATTTCGAATTACGAAACTGTACATTGTGAAAATAAAGTGCAACCATTTTTTATTTACGCCATATTTTCCGTAGTCTTTTTTCTGTTTGCTTCTTTTGCAATGATATAGTTTTGTTTCTCTTTGGTTGTGAATGTAGTTGGGAAATTGAAATCATTTTTCAGAAGGTTTAAGAAGATGAAAATTCACAGACAGATTGTATATAGGTTGGCAAGATTTATGGATGTCATTGATAAATTCATATGTTCTTCCTGCATTTTGCTAAAAAACGAGGATTATTCAAGACATGTTGACCGTTGTACATCATGGAAGAAAATTGAAAATCAAAGGTTCAAATAACAATAAAGTTTGGACTTGTTCACTCGTATGACAAAAAAAGAATTGAGCCATTTTATTTGTATAGTGAATTTTTTTACTGTTCAAACTCCCAACACATTCATATTTTTAATTGTTTAAAATATTGCAAGTTAATTGCTTGTCAAAGATCAATTACATGTGAACAAATAAAATCTTCACACCGTTTATAATTTAAAGGTTGTAAATAGTAAACAAATTCTTATCAACAATTCTATTGAAAATGAAAACGAAATCGCTTTTCATATAAAACGTTAAATTATATAAAAATAACGTCATGATAAATAGCCATTTATGTGTTATTTTTAGAACAAGAAAGCAGCAGAAATTAAAGATATTCAGGAAATCACATGATGATAACCTTGTTTATTGAGAACAATATACAAATGAATATATCGAAAGCAAAAACACTGAATATTACTTCATATTCGATGATTTTTTATAGAGAGAGAAAAACAAATTAAAATGTCAAGGTCTAAATAACAACTACAACAAACATAAGCGATAAATAACGTACGTACCTTTGTTGGTTCTTATATACAGAAAATTTAAAAAAAGAAGCAAAAAAATAACGCGATTACGCGACACTAATTCACCTTATGGTTTCTGACAGTTTGACATGCAACTAACAAAAAAAAATTGTCTTTAATTGCAAACAGCAAAATTTTATTGTACTCTTTTTTGATTTTTGTTTTTGTTGATTGCCTTTCTATTTTTAGCGAGAATGTAGTTTTTTCTCTACCATTAGCAATATACATTTATTAGAACATGGAAAGGAAAAAAAAGTTTCGCGTCAACTTCTCGACTGAACTCGAAAGAGATTACACGCGTTGTATATCCATTTTTTCTGCTTTTTTTTGTGCAAATTATAATTCTCTATATAAGAAGAGCAAACAAACCAATCAATAAGTGTATTTTATTTTGTTATTTTTAATTTTAATATACATCACGACAAAATGAAAGTGTTATAGGCAAATCATCAATAACCAATGGTCGCGACCGAAATCGAACGAATGGTCGGCGGTTTATTAAAGTGAAACGATATTTTATTAATGATGATTCGATTTCCCACAGTGTATTTAAGCGCAACGAAATACTAAATACTTGAACTTATAAATTACACTGAGAAATGAATAACCGTTGGAAGAGAGTAACATTTTATTTGCTGATTAACTGTCTAACTAAAATACGCAAGACAACCTTGTTATCATTGTTATCACAATTAAAACTATATACTTTATATTTAAGAACTTAGAAATCTTGAATGTTCTTAGGACAAGACTACAAGTCAATGACTTAAAAAGGTGAAACGTTTGATTTGCTGGCTAATTTACTGCAAAAATAACGTTATCTTCAAACTATACGTTTGAATTTACACACATTTTTATATTTTCGATTTGTTTCAATTACAAAATTTGTTGATTGTGGGCAAGGAAGGAAAAAATGTTATACAATTTCCGTGTTTTCTATATAAGTACATTATTTCGTTATTACAGTACAAGGAGTTAGTCACTTAATTTATCAGCCAATGTTATACGTATATTCGATAAGGAGAGTATGTTAATGGAAAGTCCCCAAAATATTATATAGAAGAAAAATAGAAGAATTATGCGATAACAAGTCATGTGATGAAAATCACACTATAGCAATAGCTAATCAATATGACATTTGCAGGTATTTTATGAAAAGATCAAATTGATAGAAGACTTTTACAACATCAATAGAATATACGTTCAAAGACAATTTTCTTACACTTAAAACACAAATATTCAGCCTTCAGTAGGACATATTTCGAATGAAAAATACACTCATATTTGTATACACTTGAAATAAATGAGCTACATATTTTAATGATTAAAAATTTGTTGGTTTTGAGTGGGTTACATATTTGCAGTACACATTTTCTTCGTGCTTCAAACATTTTATTGACAACAAAATATGCATATTTTATTTATGTCTAAAAAAAGCATGAGTTGTATTCAGAACTGATAAAATAATGTGCATGGTACATATTTGAATGAGTGTCGTATATTTTAATGGGTGTTACACGCATTATTATGTTATCTTACTATAAACACACATTAATTGCATAGGCTTCATAATGTTGACAACAATATGTAAAATATTTTGTGGGAATACTTTCAAAAATAAGATATTTTGTTCAAAATAGAAATCTAATAAAAAACTGTAAATATTTTGCCAGCATATAAGTTTTAAGAAGTTTTTTTCGCCTCAAATACACTTATCACGAACATAGTCCATAGAAAGAGGAAAAACTAAAGCACTGATGTAGAAAAGCGGCTACTTTTTAAATTTAAATTTTAAAATGTTATTTCTAAAAAAAAAATTACATATTCTTAAAATGCTTCAAAACGTGTTATTTGACGACATCTAAACCTAAAATCTAACCGACATTGGACACCTTATACCATACAAACATTCAACACAAAAGATTTTCGCTTTCACATAAAGGAATAAACCTAAACTAAAACTTTCCAAGAGAATTTTGAAAAGAATCAAAATGACCTCTACAAAGTGAGATGAAACTGAGGCTTTCTAATACATTTGTGGTTCTCGAATATGATCTCATTGTATAGGAACGTATAAGTCGGAATAGAATCCTACACTAAGAATAAGAAATCTCTCAAATGTTACTTTTTTTTTTTAAATATCAATTATATCAAGTTTAGTACAAAAACTACACAACTCTAAATAAAAACTAAAAAAAGAAATAGCTATATAAAAGTAGAAAAAAAGACAATATTCATAGCACAAATGAAATTTCAAAATGGCTGCAATTTTCTTTACATGTTTGTCTATCTTGGCAATTATTTCGTTGATTTTTGTTTTTCAATTCATTTGCGATTGACAAAAGAAAGAAAACCCATAGGAGAGAGAAAAGCCAGTGTATCTTAAAAATAGAACACGTAACAAATACATTCATCCACCTATCTATATGTATCTATAAAAATCGTGTAAATCGTAATGTAATAGAAAGTTATGTGAAAAGACAGGGTGTCAGTTAGTTCGTTAAAGTCTTTTTCCAGATACTTCCGGAAAATTCCTTCAAATTTTCATTTTATGTAAAAGGGTTGAAATATATATATATATAAACATAAGCTTTTCATTTCAAAGATAATATCCACCACCATCATTTTCGCTGATTTTTTTTCTCATCTCCCCGCATCTTATTTGTATCCTGTGGCCTGTAAAAATAGGTAGATGTAAGTGGATGTGGGTGTTTTGATGGTTGGTTGGTTTGATGTTTCTGTTGTACATGCAACTTATCATCAACAAAAAAGAGCTTTAGGCTTATAAAATATATATAAATTTCATGACATGAGAGCGAAGCATCAACCAAAAAGGATGAGTTGAACAAAGCGAAACCATACCAGAGAGCTTTAAATGAAAACGAATGGAATCCATACCAGTGGTAGGTGCAAACGTAAAGCAGCAGCAAATTCTCTGGAGAGTTCAGTGTGAGAACTTTAAACAAAACTTTTATATAAATTATTTTCTATGTATTTGTATTTTGTTTGTTTTTGGGTTAAAACTGGTACTTTGCTCTGAAGCTGGATGGTTCTCGGCTTCGTCAAACGCATTAAACAGAACGCAGAAAAAGGATATCCTTCTATAGTTGTAGATGTATTTGTGTGTGCAATTTTCATGTTAAATTTTTTTTAGTATATTTCCATTCGTTCGTTCGGTTTGAGTTTTCTTCATTTGAGAAAAGAGGAGACCATATTGATTTTACAAGGATTGTCGTTCCGAAAGCTGAAAACGTATTTAAAAAAAACGTTTGCGTTGCCATTTTTCATACTTTTACTTATGCAACGATTACAACATTGCACTGATGGAAAATATTATAAATGATATTCAAAATATTTCCTTTTAAAAATTATATCAAATTTAAATTTAAAAATAAAACGAATAAGAATATCATATACTGATAACATATACGAAAAATGATTATTTGTTTGAAAGGAAAACATCATACCCGAAATAAATATTTAAATCTTACCTATTATTCTCAGTAAGCTATATATATTTTATTGAAATATTTAAAAAAGAAAAACAAATATCAGGTAACATCAAAAAATGTTTCAAAAATAAATGCTTACAGAATATTTCTGAAGGACAATGGCTGATGACAAATGGGAGCCTAAAAGGCTATTTGTTTACAATACAGAAAAATATACTTAAGGCGAGCGAGTGGTAATAAAATATGGTGCTCCAGACAGTCTAGAGATATACCCACCCGCCATAGGCATAACCCGTAAAAACTCAATCAGAAAGATTAAAAATATGTAAACGTACAAAGGGGACGAATACGTTGTTTGGTTGGAAAATAACTCTTATATTAAAATCGATTTCCCATTAAAAAGAAAAACTTTTATCTAGTGAAGTGACTCACCCACACCATAAATTATAAATATATATCTAAAAATTATATATCGTAAATGTAGTTTTGGTTTACTGTTGTTTCTGCTGTTGTTCAGCCAATGGATTTACATAAAGAGATGGAGGATAGATACACAGAATATGTGGAAAATGTTCTCTTACTTTTATAAATTATTTTGAGTTTGACAAAATTTATTTATTATATTCCTATTTCAATCCTCTATTTCTATTTACTTGAAAATTGACTGTTTTATTATATACTTGTACTAAACATATGTATAGTATATAAATATAGTTATCTATAAATGAAATTGAGTTTTTGAAGTATGAGCGAGAGAAGCTAGTATTGAGAAGAACTGACTGTTTGCGGAAAACAGCAACAACAAGAACATATTTCCCCGAAAATTAATTTTCTCTGCTATATATTATTGTATACTTTCGTGTTTATTATATTCATTTCTGGGCGGAGTAGGTCGACAATGACGACGATGTTTGTCGATTACCAGCCAACAATCCACCACTCTCTAGTTGGGGTTTAAATGTGTTTGTAATTAGGTAATGTTCGTTTGAAAAATAAATTTATCTATTCCATTCTTGTTCAAAAATACGATTCTAAGGTGTATCGATTTTTTCATGGTTTAGGATTTCATTTCTTAGCAAGGGTGTATTTTTTTCACTATAATTTTACATTTCGACTCTGTAATGTACTCTCCATTGTAAGCAAAATACATAGGGTGTTATAGTTCATTGGATATTAATTTACAGAAATTAATAAACTATTAAAAACTAGTGGTATTAATTTTGTTTTTTCAAATAGGCATAATCATTATAAATTGTTTTAAACTAATTCTAAGCATATGTGATAGCTTTACTGCTCTCATGTTCAAGTTAGATGGTTTTTTTTTTTTTTTTCTAAAAATAAAACACAAATTTTAATTGATATTAATTTCGAAAAATGTATGCACTCCTTGTTCAAAAAATACAGAGCATGTCACCTTATACATGAAATCCATGTGTTATTTGTCATTTCAATCCAAACCCAACTACTAAAAATCAACAGAAGCAATAAATAAATGTATATACCAACTAGCTTGCTATCAAAGCAACAAAAGCAGCAAAAAAGAAATAAAACATGGCAGCTAAAATGAAAAATTCTAAAAATTCTCCATGAATAAAATGGGAAAATGTTCTCACAGTATCCCAAACAAAATAATTGCACTTACCAACATATACATATTCATAAAATGCAGTTATTGAGAGCAGAATAGAGAGTAGTTTTAGAATACAAAAAAGGGCGAACAGGCATAGCCAGCAAAGCAAGTAGAATGCACTAACTATATTTCTCAAGCAGAGTAGTAGTGGTATATAACTTGCTAGTTGAAGCGAACAAAACACCCTATACAAAGATCAATAAAACAAAAATCTTTACGGTTAAAACAAGAAGAAATCATAACGATTAGCAGTAGAGCAAAAAAATGTATATCGTTGGACGCCATATTTGATTTCAAAGTAGCGAGAAAAAAAAACACAGACAAAAAAGAACAACGAGAAATATTTTAATTAAATTACTTTTTTTAAGAACAAACTTTGACTGCTTAAATTCAGATTATGCGTCCTACAACCACAAAGAAGACTTGAAATTTATACAGAAAAAATCAATAATTCAACTCGAAACAGGAAATTTAATTCAGTTTTTTTGTATACTTATTTTGCTCTTACACATTCTTTTTTATCCTTTTTTGTATTAAAGTTGAAAAAACTCTTTAAAGGAAAAGAGAAAAAAAATATATAGAGCGAAAAGGAGCCTGCGTTATATCTACCGTTATGAATAATCCTTACACTAACACCACAGGGGAGTAGCAAGCAACTAACCATCCAGTCAACTCACCGCTATCAAGGACCAACAACAACAGAAGAAAAAAGATGTATGTATACAAAACTCACCTTATGATGATGTGGTTGACAGAAAATCGTCGAATATCTGAACATCATTAGCAGCTGTTGAAGATCTTGTCTTTGAATATATTTTATATAAGGAAGGAAGGAAAACCGCGGCGCGACACTAGCTGCCTTGCTCTATATGATCAGCAACAGCAACAACAAAACACTGAGAATATATACATAAGCGGCGTTTAATGCAGTAAGTAAAAAAAAGTAAGCAGTTCAGTTATTTAGTTCAGGTAGATAATACATGTTATCAGAAACAGCAGGTTGTTGTTGGTTCCTTTTTCTATTTTGCGAAGACGACTACAAGAATTGCGTTGTGTAAATTACATGGTAATTATGACTTGGGAGGGAATCTAGAGTAAGAGAGGTATACGTCAAATGTAACTCAACAAAACGCACCAGGTGGGCAATTTTGGGTTTTTCACAAAGTTTGGCGAAAACTGTTTTTTTAAGAATGGGTTATTAGGTAAAAATGTTTCTACTCTTTCGTATTTTTATGAATTGCTATTAATAATAAAGTATATTTGCTTTTTTATTTTTGAAACGTACTATACTAATATTTTACAAAAATTAAGAACTATATTTTCTATTAAGAACATTCCATCTATAAACTGTTTCTTATTAGAAAGTTAAACAACTAGTTGAAACGTACTATCAACAAAATAACTGAGCACATTTTCATGACTGGAAACAAAGGATTATTTTCTACAAATATTGTCTTTTTGTTGCGTACGAAAGTTAATTCCATACGGTTTTAGCTTTTCGCACATAGAACCAGATGAATAAAGAATAAATATTATTGCGAATAGTTCACTGAGCTACGAGATATTTAAGCATTAGACTTCAGTTATTCCGGGTCACATAATAAAATATAGTTCATGAATGTAGTTGGTTGGTGGCACTCACGTCTTCCAGTCTGACGATTCTGAGTTCGATCCTCAGTACACGCGTCAGAATTTTTTGTAAGAAATTTTCTTTCGTGTGAGTCGGATATACTACCTGACGCCACCCTCGTCGTTTCGATGTTGATGAAATAAAAGAGTACCTCTAATAAACTCTTAAATTAGAAGACAGCTCATCACTGACTCTATTCAGAGGAAAAGGGAAAACTAACAGCACTGATGTAGAAAAGCAGCTGGTAAACACATAGGAAGCAAACATTCCTTAATATCATTGTTACACCTTGATCTCTTTGGCTCGTTGTGTGATATTTTTTTTTATGAAAACATCGACTTATTTGCTTTTTCCTTCCACTGAAGAAAGCAGTCACAAACTGTCTGATATTTTTTAGATTGTAGTAGAGACACATATTGACATGTCATCAAAGTCGTTCTCACACGAATTGCGAAATGCTGAAATTGAAGTTTAAAATCAGAAACGTTTAAGTAGGAGGCAATAGTAACAAAACTTATTAAATAAATGTTTTCTCTTGTTATCACAATCCCTACCGTTTATTGGATTGTTCAAGTATTCTATTTTTTCAAAATTTCTATTAAAAAAAATATGTTTTTATGATGGCGGTGGGATAACGTTCACAATAATAAACTTTGACATACCCCCTATAATTTTCGTTAATAAATTTACTGGCGCCTTCAAACAAACGAATTGTAGTATATATATCGATGGTTTATTATAAAGCTAGCTTATTTGGAAATGACGCGAGCTTAGTAAATTAATGATAAATTCTTTCTTCCAGCTTAAACATTTTCAAAAAGCTAGGAAATTGATCAGACAAGCTTTCCTAGGAGTAAGTTTTTGATGTTACAACAAAAAAATGCTCAAATTTATGACGAATCTGTAATTTAATGCCAACCCGCTTATTTCTAGATAATATAGTTTTATATTAAACCATCGAAATGGTAATTATTATGATATATAACTCTGCATATACTGTGATATGAATCGTCGCTGAAGTTCGTACGTTAAATTGCAGCATCACGAAAAGAATCCAAGAAAGCACTTGACTTTCTAGAACTACAAATATCTTATTTTATTCGGAAAATTTGGAATCAAAAAAAGTTCTTGTTGCCGATTAATTTTAGCTAATATGAGAATACATACAACAACATTTGAACAACATGTCTAAAAATTTATAAAATTTATTCTAAAAAAAAAAAGAGAATTTTTAAAAGGGGTCATAGACTCTTAGGCATTTGTATCGTCATTGATGACACATAGGAAGCAAACATTCCTTACTATAATTTTGAAGCAGAGAGTGAATGAGAAGAGATAACAATATTTAGAAATAATTGCTTCTATGCTTTATATTCGGGAACTTAGCATTAAAGTTATCATTAGCATTACTGACCATCTCTGGAAGGTGAGACAGCAAATTATTCTTCCACTGAAGAGTGAAAGGAAAAACTATATCAAATAATATCGTTAGTGTTAAATTTAATGATTTCTTCATGCCACTAAAATAAATAAAAAATCAACCAAAATAAGTATATATAAATTAGTTCCACTAACAAATCTTGTACAGAAACAAGAAAAGACCATGCGCTGTTTGTCCACTTCGTCCTTCAAAATAACCAAGAATCGCCTAATTACTAGAAAACCACAAACTGACTATAAAAACCCTCAACAACCTTTAAAACATACAGAAGACAAAGATACAATATGAACCAAATCACCCTGCACTAGCCACGAACAACCGAATGAACATACGACAACAAAATATTCAATATTCATTTTCAATTTTTTGTTGTAAAATAAAAATGTGAATAAAAAAAATCCGTTCAATTTTCTCTCTCTCATCCCATCGCATTCACTAGATAGAAGAAGACACATAACAAATATATATAAAGTATAAAAAAGATGTTCTGCTTACTTAGGTATATAAATTGTTTCTTCTTAAAAAAGGAACAAAATAATATGTACATGTAGAGAGAATTATATAAACAAAATGAAAAGTGTTTAATATCCAATTACCCATATTATCATTATATATACATACATATTGTACAACGATCAACCAAAAAACCTGTAAGTCAGTTGTAGTCTTTTTACTGCCTACTACTCGACTGCTGATAATCTTATTATATTTAGTAACTTATAGTATTGGCAAAAAAGAAATAGCAAAGGCGTAGGAATGGATGGCATTCACATCTCCGCTCTCGGTTCGTACCTCGCCGACCATAGTCAATTTCGCGTAGTTGTATGATGAACAACTAGCAATTGCATTGTTGTTTGGAGATTGCGAACATTTTATTAGACTTCAATTGAAAGCAGCATGACGTCAAGTCAAATGTATTGCGTAAATGAAAATAGTTATATCCAAGCAGAGAACCCTTTATGTAGCAAAAATCTAATACGCGAAACAAACGAAACTTGCCTATACAAACTAGTAATCTAACGTACATTTGTGTATCTTATTAAATATGGATACACGAGTCGGTCGATGGAAAAGGCAGAGGTGGTAGCTGTTTAAGACATATTTCTATAGATGTAGGTTATTTTCACATCATTGTCACAAAGTGTTATTAAAGACTTAAAATCATTTTTAATTCGATGTTATTGAAAGAGGTAGTATTATTCCTTATTTAATAATATTCAACGAAACGCTATCACAAACAATCAAATTCAACAAAAAAGTTATAATTAATGTGGTGTTTTTAGGTAAAATTGAGGGAAAACACTTATGGACAATTCGAAATTATTTAAAAGTAATCACAAACTCACACTATTCCAATCCAATCATCACAAACGACAAAAGAATAACGTAAACCGTTATTTCAAAAGCTTAGCGTTTATTCGCTCTTCCTCTTACAATACTGAATAACAAAAAAGTTACACAAACTACAAACTGTTACCAATGACACCAAAAATGACAAACCTAGTCAGCAAGCAAAGCATTTGTAGAAACGTAACACACATACTTTATTAGCTAAAGATATACATTAAACTTACAGCAGCCGCCAACAGTCGGTCCGTCGATTATCTTTGTAGCGAGATATAGAGGGTAAACTTATACACAGCATTACGTAGAAGTTATACTTTTTCTTTATCATAGCGACACGGACAACGCCCATCATAGAAAATGTAATAAATGAAAAAAGACACAAAAACTTTATGGTATTTTCATCAGATGATGTGCTGGTTGCTACTTTGTATTTCGGGTTATACAGATTTAAATGAAGAATGTAAGAAAAATGGGAATAAAGTATAAGAAAATGTTTAACTAAACTAAACCACCTTATATTCCTTTGTCGACGAAAAACTACAAAACAAGCGATATCTAGCTAGATATATCGCTTGCAAGCTACATAGATAGATAGCTAGCTATCTATAGCCCGAATCCCACACAAACATTTATATAAAGTAATATATAAATATTTTCAATTTAAAAAGTATCAAACAAAAGAAGAATATGGGGTTGTCGGTTGGTTCACTGGATAGTTCACCGTAAAAAACATTTGTTTTGAATTTTTCTTTTTTGTTGGACAATTTCTGTGCAATAATAATAGTAAAATGAATACTAATAATAATAAAAAAAGTAATAATAAACTTAATTATTACAATAATAATACACTCCTAAATATGTGTGAGTTCAATAATATAAACCAAACAAGAAAAATTAAAATCAAAACCTGATACAACATTTTCTCAGTGCAATGGAGGAGAATAATAAAACAAGTAGAAAAAAAAATAAAGTAAATGCTAAAAGAAAAATTATCGATTTCTTTAAAGAATATGAAAAGAACCAACGACAAAAGTAAACACAGTTATGAAAAAAAAAATTCCATCCACATTTCTTCTCATGAATTCAAATAGATGGGGTGACTCTGTGTTTTGCGATGTGTTTCTGCACTGTTCTGACTCATACGATAAGAGGTGACGAACACAAGGTTATAAGGTAATTACCGTAGAATTGTAATACCATGACACCCTGTAGAGGATATTATTTGTAATGTAATTGAGAGTGAGAGTACGACATAAGAGCCACCAACTAACTTCCCCTTTAACATTATTTTCGTTTTCACATACAAATATTTCTTGGTTGCCGTAATGTTTTGTAGTTTTCTAGATTTCTTAGTCGATTGAAAGGTGATATGAGGCATGTTGTGTGTATGTCAGTATTTTTGATGAAAATAAATAATTCGCAGATAATTCACAAATTAAAGGAAATACTTTGAACAACAAACATAACAAATACATTCATAAACAAAAAGGACTGCAAAATTATATGAAATATTTTAGCATGTATTGCTCTTGATGAAAGATTAAAGTTTTTTAAAAGCTTCTTCATTTTCTGATTCAAGGTTAATAATAACTAAAAGTATATGACAAAAATATCACTAATAATATTTTCTGTTTATTTCTAATCAACAGAGGAAATTTAGAGAAAGAAAAATCCATCTGCTCAAAATGTAAATGGTGAATGTAATGAGAAGACGAAAAAATATTACGCATATGCAAGAATACAAAGAGGAATAATCGAGTCGAATGAAAATTTCCACCACCATCGAAATCCATCGAATCCTAAAAATAGATATGGAGTTAAGTCGTCCCTGAAACCTGTTCCCGACAACAATGTCAACGAAACCATTCATTTGTTCGATGGTTGCTTTGCTTCTCGTTTAGTTCAAATCGATTCAATCGAATTTCTCCATATAAAGTCTCCATAAATGAACATATTTCATTATCACTCGCGAGACTGAGGTCTGTTGTTCAAGAGGAGCGATAAAATCCTAAAAATAACCACAATTCTAGTATATATGAAGGTTCAGTAAATAGCTTTGTTTCTATATACGTTAAAAAAAAAAAAGAATATTGTTTTTTGTTTTATATAAAACTGGGGGTAATGTACAAGTTAAGTTGGCATTGTCGGAAAAGTTAATTGACAGAAATGTGTTTTAAACTCCAAGAAAGAAGCCATTCAATTTAAAAATTAACGGTTAATCTTCAAAGATAAGAATGATTTAAAAAGAAAACGTTTACCAAAAATACTAAAACATGAATAACGTATACTGCAACTTTATAATATAATTCGATGTCCGAAAAGTAGCGATAAAGACCCTACAAACTGATTACCTTCTCTACATATACTACATCTACCCATTCCTGACAGTCGTTGAATATTCACGAATAAATCCTTGAAAATATTAAAAACGTGTGTTTGCGATGATCAAAGTCGACCCTAAAGATAAATTACTACACATCTGTCATTGCCTTATATAGAATGACAGCTGACCGTTCGATTCTCTTTTAACAGTTATCATAAACTGACTAACCATTGGATTCCACTATACTATAATTTTTCTATTATTGTAAGAATATAGAAATTGTTATAAGATTATATGAAGACTTACATATAAATAGCATGCGCACATTATTTTATCCCAACTGCTACATTATTTTTTGTTGAAAATGATTCAAAAATCCAAAATGTCTCTTAGCCACACAATAAAATCACAGATTATTTATTCAAAAACAAAATGTTCTTGTTTTTTTTTTTTTTTTTTTTTTTTATTTTTTTATAATTTTATTTTTTTATCACAATTTGTTTTATCTCTTTCTTTCACTTTGCTCCGGTAACACGCTCTCTCTTAGTTTAGAGAAAATTTCATTTATATTTCACAGAAAACACAGAAACTATAGTATTTTGTTGTGGTGTTGTTGTTTTCAGTTAGTTACTTGTTTTATCAACGAACCGATCAACCGACTTGTTCAACAAAGACTAATAAAGCTAAATTATTATTTATATAAATAAAAATACACAACACAGAAATGTTTTTTTACCCGATTACCCCTTGATATAAAACGTAATCGTTTCGTTTAATAATGTGTCGAGTGTCGAGAGTGTAGATACAATCCAACAATCCATTCGATTCAAAAAGTAGATGAAGAAGAAGCAGAGGAGAGAGAAAAAATGGAAATGAAAATATGAAGAAGTAGAGGAGAAGTACTGTGAAAAAACACCCTTCTCCCTCTCTCTCACAATAACAATGATTACTGCTAGTCAAACACACTGTTCGTTTCCTTTCCTTCCTGCCTTTTCGGGATGGAGATGGTTGGTGGATGTTGTTGGTTTCTTCTTTTCTTTCTTCTTCTTGGAGTATAATTTTATTTTTACAAAATGAATTGAGATTGAACCGAACCGAAACACGACAACGATGAGAACGAAAAAGTGTCTGATTTGACAGTTTATTAAGAAAATTTAACCTTTTCTGGTTATACTCTCTCTGAACATTCGGTCGTCGACGACGACGACTTACTCTCTCACTCACTCACTCTCAACATAAAAAGTTTCGTCCAACAGAAAAAGAACTCGCAAAAAGTGAGATACAAGTAGAAAAGAAGACGATGGAAAAAAATACACATCTCCACTTGAAATTTGTTTGTTTTTATGTTTGGCTGCTGCAGAAACATAATTTCATAGTGGCATGTCTCTCGAACTGTTTTGGCACAGTGGGAAAATGTTATTAGTTCTTGTTTTTTTCTTAGTTTTTGTAAACAAGTTTTAAAGTCTTAGTGGCTTAATACTGTATTTAAGTATGGTTTAAAAGCTATTATAGAATCAAAATTGTGAATCAAAAATTCAGAAATTTACAACTGTAACTAATTTAGATTTTTTTCACAAGCATTCATGAATAGGTAAACAAAGCATTTATTTACGAATTTAAGTTCGAACAAATCAGATCAGATTAGAAAACAAAGATTTATTCTTTGCAACATTTAATGTAAGATCTTTATGTTATGAGATACAGTTGATTGAATTAAAACACTCCCTGGATAAAATTAAATGGGATGTAATAGGTATCTTAGAAGTTAGAAGATTTGTAGAACAAATAATAAAGCTACAAAATAACAACATTTTCTCATACATCGATTTGAAAAAGGGAATGTATGGGATTCTTGATTAATAATTGTTGAAAAAAGAATATTGTCAAATTTAAACATTTTTCAGACAGAGTGACAGTCTTGTCTCAGTCTTCTACGTCAGCCGCAGTCCTCGAAAATGTCTACAATGAATTAGACCAAGCTGTTACTTACTGCAAGATTAAAGTATTCATAACAATGATTTTAAAGCTAGCTTAGTTTTTCGAAGAGATGGCGAATATGAAAATTTTGGAACCTTGCGGGTATGGAGTAAGGAACGACAGAGGAGAAAGGCTTGTGCAATGGATGTGGGAAAATCATCTTACATCATGTAATTCACCCATTAAGAAGAAACCCAGTAGAAAGTAAACATGGAAATCCCCAAACAGCAATCTTTTAAACAATAAGTTCGAAATTGATTAATGTATGTCGAATAGAAGTGTAATTCAAGATGTTGAAGTCCTTAATCATTTTTCCTTCGATTCGGAACACAGACTCGTATGCAAAGTAGAGTTAAAGATGCAAAGTAAAGTTAAACCACAAAACTCGTCTATTTCACAAAATTAAATCACATCTACCAAAAATAATCTCTGAAAATTCCAAAGCTTTATACTCCACAAATCACCAGAAATGATACTGCAACATGAAGAAAGCAACTTAAAAAATGACTACGATAAACTAGAAAAGTCGATCAAATCTGCTGCTACCACACATATCTTCCAATCAAAACCTACAAAAGGATTGAAACTATCGCATTCGACTAAAGATCTAATGAAAAAAAG
>JXPG01018362.1:0-19022 GCA_001015175.1 Megaselia abdita
CTTAAAGAAGTTTTAAAAGAACTCTTTTAGACTACTTAAGAGCGAATAAAGTATGTATGATTACTTCTTGTTAAGGTAGCTTTTCGAAGAAATAAGGCTTCTCTTAGAGTCTTCGCAGGACTGATCTACTTTAAGCTAAATAGAAATGATCGATGTCTATTAATTAAATATGGACACTTCATCTGGCTAATAAATGCTTCTCTGCTTCTTCTTATTCTCTAACATAGCTGAAAGAGGATTCAGCAAATACAATATTGAATACCATAACATATTATGGAGATATGTGTATATTTGAACTCTTTTATGATTGATAGAAACATATGTTCTTCATATATATAAAACATATGTTAAAACCAGTGAAAATCTAATTCTTATCAGGTGTTCAACAGGTGATAATTGAACCAATCAAAAGCAAGCTGTATATTTAAAACCAATGGTTCTTTTTCTTCCGCATATTTACGGACTTCAAATACAGAACATCTTCTTCCAACTATTGAGAATTGAACAAATAAAAACAAGATGTATATTTATAACCAATCACAATTAGACTTTCCTCATATTTTTGAACCCCAAATACAAAACATATCCTTCAAGTACATTTTTCACGAACCTCAACTAACTTTAAAGAGCAAAATATAAAACTAAAAGCCCATTAAACTTGCCCACCCTAAAGTTAACAAATAAAACATAGTAATAAATATCCTTAACGCAACTACTCATTCGATGCAATTGTCCAATCCATATGAAATCCAATGATCCACAACCCTCCATCATAAAGTTGAAAAATAAAAACACTTTTCATCCCATTCCAATAAAAACTAATGTTGCAAAAAAACATAATATTTCCATTCCGTTGTTGACGTCCTTCCTAAGCAGACACATCTTCTGCATCCTTTCCACAACCAATGGCGCCAAAAAGGATATTTTTATAATTTCCATCTTCCCAGCCAAAAAATCCAACCGACAAGCAGACGCGTATAGCCTTCTCTGTATGAGTCTACGCCATACTCATGCAAAAGGAGTTCGGTTCGAAGTGAACACACTTTGTATGACAACGTCGAACATAAGAGACGTGGAAAAAAAGAGAACGGATAGAACCGAAGAGAGAGTATCTTAACGAAACACGATCGTCTAGATACATTTTCTTGATGGTCAGTTCTGTAGCGTCGGTTGTTCAGATTGGTAACGGTCGGATGTTTGAAAAGAGAAGTGTGTTTGAAGAAAAAAAATCGAAGCGAATCGATTCGTTATCTTTGCGATAGCAATTCGTCAATAAAGTGGGTTATCGCGACGCGATATTCACATAAAAGTGATATTTTGAAATTACAAAATAAATAGGAAAATTTATTGTGCAAAAGTGAGACAAAGTTTTCTTATCAGTTTGAGAGTTTCATGTAAACTTGAATCTGAGAAAAGTGTTCAAAAAATAAGAAAAGAAAAAAAAGTTCACAAAAGGTTAATACTGAGATTTGTGTGCGGAAATAGTGATGGGATTATAATTGAATGAAATCGCTTGGAAGACGCTTATATTGCTTTTTTATGGAGATTTTTTGTAATGAGCTGTTTCACTTGCTTCTTGTTCTATGGCTGATTTCTGAATAATTAATGAGAAAGTTGTCTGGTGTCGGGGGTAGTTGTAGAGGTTTGGCTTCCATGGAATAAGGTGCGCTCCAAGTAATTTACATATACTGTTGCTGCCACTTGTTGCTTGTCAAAATATGTTGAAGTTTTTGACGGCTGTAGCAAGTATTTTGACTTTGATTTGCGAATTTAATTTATTTTAAAACTTGATGTCTGACAAGGTCGAAATGAAGACTTGAGAATGATTTTCTATTGCACTTATTTTGCACTTGAGAAACTTCAGGCGAAGAAAATTGTGTTGACGCATTGAGAACAATTGATTGTGTAAATATTTATCAAGAATATTTTCTTTAATGCGATGTTATGTTTTAAGGCTCACTTGCATTTGACAATACACTTAAAAAGATTGATAGTAATCTTTTGGAAAGATAAATTTGTGTTAAGCTTGTCTAGATTCCGGACAAGTATTTTATCATAAAATGGGAGCTCTGTCAGACGAGCTCAATACTTAAGCTTGACCTATGCTTTCCTACCTTCCAATTCACTCAGAGAAGAGAGAAGAGAGTGGTACATCCATAATAAACACCAAAATATGGAATACTACACATAATAATAAATGTGATCACTTAAAAGGACGAAAAACTTGTTTCTCTGCTTCTTCTTACTCTTTAACGTAGCTGAAAGCAAATAAGTGATGGTCATAGTATCGGCTCGTTATTAACCATATATTCCATAACCATAATTTTAGATATCATCACATATTATGGAGTTCCATATTTAAACTATTCTCTGAGTGTACAGATTCAGGAAAAATATTGTATCAGCCAATAAAATAATAGCTCTGTTAGACGAGTCTAATCATGAGCTATATTTTCCTATCGTCTAATATCTAAGACATTCTAATCAGTAAAACAAGATTAGATGGAGACATTTTGCGAGCTCTGAAGATCTTATAGACTACTTTAGTATTCTATTTTTAATAGTATATTTAGGCCCATAGTTAAACTTGTCAAGCTAATTAATATACCCTACATGAAGAGTTTTCAATGATCAATAGAGCCTCTTAAGAGACCTATCCTGTCAATTTTTGAATTTGCTAGAACATCCGAAAGAACTACTTGACTAATATGTTGTAACTGTAAGATCCTAGTTCAAGTTAACTCATCTATCTTAATCCGAAAACAATGAATACAGAATTGATTTCATGGATTTTCCCGCATATTTTTGGATTTAAGATCCCTAGATTTTCAATGGAGCCTCATGGATATGTTATTAATCATCTCTTCTATGAGCGTAAGACATATTCAACCATGTTTAGTTAATTACTAAACCCAACAAATCTTCAGAGAATTGCTAGGATCTCTTTCCTTAGCTAGGAAATCCGAAGGATCATAGATCATAGTCCAAGTTGTCTCTATCTAAAGACTAAGAAGAGTACATAATTTGCCTCAGCATCATTGCAATGAATTCTTCCTAAGACTGACAACAGCAAATCATCCCATCATCGATGTGATATTTCACACAGTAGCCAAAGCTAGTTTCAATCGATATACACATAAAACTGCCTTCCGTATTTGCTTAAAATCCAATTATCTTTTCAAGAGATGAAATCGCTTGCACTCTTGTTAGCTTTTTCTCGAAGCCAAACCATACATGCAATAGAAGATGCCATTATCCGTCACTCCATAGTTACCCTCAAGACCAAACCAATTTCAACCATCATTTCGTGTTACCTTGCATTCACCAAATTAAACATACCGGAAACATTCTACATGAAGACATAAGAAAGACAACCAGGTCATCAAGACCTCCCTCTCACGACATGAAATGCTTAATGCTGAGTTTATCCTCCTTCGCCTTTCCCATTGTCGATAATATCAGCTCAGGCATGGTGGTAGTTTCATTATCATGGAATATCTGTTTCTATATAGTGTGTAGGTCTGCTCTCTCATGCCCACGAAATCTAAAGAAAGTGTTCTCATTTCATTGCGGGTAATTAATTTTTTTGGAGGATGAAAACACTGTCCGCACGAAACTCCATTATTAATTCTGTTCGTCTTGTGCTTCTTGGCAGTGGAGAGAAGAAGAAAGTTGAGCTGAACTCGTTTATTGAACTTTTAATCAGAGAACCTCAATTATCTCGTTTTTTTCTGTCTGCGTAAACAACTGATGTAATTGAGTGGACATTCTTTTGAGATATTGCTCTCTATAATTTGGTGGGTTTTAGGCGGTAATTCCTTCATTTGATTTGGATATCTATCAAATAATAGATAGATTCTGATGTTTTCCACTGAGATGAAGCACCCTACATATTACTAACAGGGTCCTTCGGCTGAATTGGAAAACATGGTGACAACTTTTAATCATCTCGTTTTTTCTGTCTGCGTAAACAAGTGGACATTCGTTTGCGATAGCAATGTAATGCTCTCTATAATTTGTATGGGTTTCATCAGCTATATTTCCTTCATTTGAGTTGAATATCTATCAAATAATAGATAGATTCTGATGTTTTCCACTGAGATGAAGCCCCCTACATATTACTAACAGGGTCCTTCGGCTGAATTGGAAAACATGGTGACAACTTTTAATCATCTCGTTTTTTCTGTCTGCGTAAACAAGTGGACATTCGTTTGCGATAGCAATGTAATGCTCTCTATAATTTGTATGGGTTTCATCAGCTATATTTCCTTCATTTGAGTTGAATATCTATCAAATAATAGATAGATTCTGATGTTTTCCACTGAGATGAAGCCCCCTACATATTACTAACAGGGTCCTTCGGCTGAATTGGAAAACATGGTGACAACTTTTAATCATCTCGTTTTTTCTGTCTGCGTAAACAAGTGGACATTCGTTTGCGATAGCAATGTAATGCTCTCTATAATTTGTATGGGTTTCATCAGCTATATTTCCTTCATTTGAGTTGAATATCTATCAAATAATAGATAGATTCTGATGTTTTCCACTGAGATGAAGCCCCCTACATATTACTAACAGGGTCCTTCGGCTGAATTGGAAAACATGGTGACAACTTTTAATCATCTCGTTTTTTCTGTCTGCGTAAACAAGTGGACATTCGTTTGCGATAGCAATGTAATGCTCTCTATAATTTGTATGGGTTTCATCAGCTATATTTCCTTCATTTGAGTTGAATATCTATCAAATAATAGATAGATTCTGATGTTTTCCACTGAAGCGAAACACCCTACAAACAGGGTTACGAAAGTTTACATATCCAAGTCAACAGTATATCAAATCTTACCCTCGTGCCGATACGAACAATATGTAAACCTTGACTATCGATTACATTTAACAGCTGTAATAATAAACATGCGGGTCCCTCATCTAAGCACTCATAATTATTACCAAACCCACCCACAGAAACCCTGAATCATCCCTAGCATAGACAAATAGCAACCAGCTCAGCAAAACAAAAAGTATTCATAAAAAAGCAATGAGAAAGAAAAATATAAAACAAAAAAATATTAAACAATTCACAGAAAATGTAGAAAATAATAAACAATAGCTAAAAGGAGAAACAAAATGTCTGTGATACGTTCGCCAACTCAGATTCATGATGGCTATGCCACAATAAGAACCCGAGGCCAATGTAGAGCAACATCAAAGTACATAATAGATCGTAGTGAAAGATGTCGAACATTATCATTTGCTTCGAAAACAAAAAGTGTAAATTTGTTAAATAACAGAAAATCATACGGTAGTGATAATAGTAGTAGTAATGCGAGTACAACCAATAGCAGTGGCGGTAGCAGTGGTGCGAATCAAGTATGTACAACGTTTAGGCCATTGTCGGTGGAGAGTGGGAAGACTTCGCAGTTTTCACTGGAGTCACTGCAAAGCAGTACGGCCACTCCGAAAACACCTGACTACATCAACACAATTGACGATGACGGAGTGTTCCTGTACTCAGAGCCGGAAAGCCCCAACTATGTTAACTACAGTCACTACTTCAGTAACATTTACGCTACGCCAAAGAAAAGTTTGAAAACGACGACGACGTCAGTAGCAGCAGCAACATCAGCCGCAAACAATCACTATAAATCACCAAAGAACAATAGCCCTATCTATAGCTCTGTCGGACTAATAAACCACCACCAACAACAACAGCAGCAGCATCCATCGACGACAACATATTGTAATTACCGGCGACCTAACATGGTTATAAATAACCGTAAGAGTTCAAGTGTTGAAATATTAGACGATTATAGCCATATTGCGACTGATATTTTAGAGAGCCTACACAATTCATCTGCTGAAGACATTGTTGTTGAGCTTGAGGACGTCGACGTGGATGATGAAGATATATTTCTTTCTTCGAATGTGCCGTTGTTATGTGAAAAGAAATTTTATACATTGGGACACACACGTCGACGAGGCAATAATAGCAGGGGCACTTATTATTCAAACCACAACAGAAGATACTACCAAAAGTCGGTGAGTGTGACAGCCCCTATCGAGAAAAAATCATACGGTAGGAGTTGTGGTTCAATAGCAACAAGTGTTAACAGCAGTGATGCGGAGTATATGGATCCGTTAGATTTTAAAATCGGTTGTCAAACAACTTTACGTAGTAAACCGATCATACCATGGTATGAATTAGCGATAAAGAAGGATTTCAGACAGAGTTGTCCGCCTATTACCACGTCCAAATCATCTGATGTGAGTACAAATAAGAACTTGTTTGTCTGTCATTCGTTCCCATAACTGATTTTATGTTTTACTTTAAGAACAGGGTGTTATAGGTTTTTTTTTTAAATTAATGAAGGTATTGTTGAGAATTTTATGCTCTTATCATTACTGTTTCAAATTAACATAAGATGTTTTGATTAAGTTTAAGTTTTCTGGCGCCCGAGCAGTATTGCACTTTTATTTTCTTAGATGTTCTTTTAAATAGACTGAATAGAAATCAAACAAGAAGTGAGGTATTTTATAAATATAGCAGGAATCCCAACATTATCATACTTTACAAGAACAAAATTAACATGCATGGCGCCCGAGCATTGTAAAGTATTGCACTTTAATTTTCTTAATTATTTTTAAAAGCTCATCTCAAAAGAAATCAAACAAGAATTTAACTAGCCTTCATAATCGTACTTTATCAGAATAATATTAAAATAAAATACTTCGCTTAAATTGTATGGCGCCCGAACATTGTAGGGTATTGCGCCTTCAATTTCTTAAATGGTTATTTTTAAAGGGCAACTCAATACAAATCAAACAAGAAATTATATTTTTAACTAACCAACATTAGATACATATGATAATTATCTGAACCGTGGCGTCGCATCGATTCAGAATCTACACAGAAGTTGTCTACATCTTTCTCGGTTTGCGATCTCAGCGGTCCCGTTTTTTATTCATTTTGGTGTAAGCTCTCCTTCAAGGCAATCTAAGCATCGCATCTGTTGTCGACTTTATCGTCGGGAACCTTCGGGTCTATCTCTTGGTCTCGGTCTTATCACTCTACTTAGCCCAAAGAGTGTTTGGTTTCTGCTCGATTTCATATATTTGGTCTTCTAAATATTCACTCTGAGGCCCATTGATGTAGCAGGTCTAATGATGTTGTTGTAGCTTGTCTTCAGATCTTCGACGATGTCATCAGCATACGTTGTAGTTGGAAAGACTTTATTATTATGCTGCTGGATGTTCTGATGCTAGCTTTTCGTACAATGATCTCAAGGTATACATTAAACACTTTTTTTCACACTTTCTTTGACGCGCTGAAGTTAACCAGCGCCAAGAAGTTCTGAGAAGTGCTCTTTATAGCGTGCAAGAATGTCTTCATCATTTACCAATAGGTTTCCTGACGAGTCTGTCAACACATTCACCAAAATTTATCAATATAAAATGCTTTGCTTCATTGCCTGGCGCCGAGCATTGTACGATATAGCACTATCCTTTCCCTTAATGGTTATTATTTTAAAGGCCATCTCAATAAAAATAAAACAAAAAATGATATTTTATACTAACCAACATTATCGCACTTTTCAAGAACAAAGTTAACATAAAATGTTGGCGCCCGAGCAGAGTAATTTACATAAAATCGCTCTTTCCTTGTCGGTGTCTATTGAATTCATCCTATATAAAAGTCAACAATATAAAACAAACAAAAAATATATTTAATGAACCAACCAGATCTATAAAATACCCAATAATCAAAAGTTCCAAACTGTGTTCCTATGCTATTGAAAAAACTTGTGAATCCGCTGAATCAAACGGCTAATTATAAAGACATTCCCACATTTTGTGTTCTTCTTCTGGTTCTTAGAGAGGAAATCAATTGCGGTATCTTGTGGTTTTTTTATACCTTTTGAATGTTCTACGGGTGTGGTAGAGTTTCTTATTGATTGGGGCAAAGAACTAGATTAAATGTTAGTTTGCAGAAGGGATTTAGATAAGACTTGCCTTCGATGGGAGCGTCTTTAAATTAAAGAATAGTCGGATTCTTTGATCTTATTGAAATAATTCAAATGGTTATGCTGGATGTCTAAAGCTTCTCCTTGGATTTCTTTTAATGATGGACATCGATGGAGGTAATTAACTGACGACGTCTTCAGGACAGTTTCATTTTGAAGCATATAATGACCTTATTTCAGAGAATAAAAATCTCGTCGTCTCATAACTTAATAATCAGCTTCTTTATTGTTTTCGATTATTTCCGTACTATAATTTAGACAACAATTATCTTCAATTTTCGAAATCGATTACAAGCCACATTACGATGATTGTTAGTAGAGTAGACAGAAGACCGAAGACGAGAGAACATAAAACCAGCAGTCCCTTCTGCAGTAACCCCGACAACCACTTATGTTCGCATCTTATACACAGCTATGGATGAGCGCTGAGGAAAGTAAAGATGTAATGCCATATTCACAAGCAAGCAGCCAAGCAAGCTAATCGTCGCGATCACAGTATACCATTGTGCTATTTGTATAAGTGATGTTCCAGTCTGATGTTTATAATAATTTTCATGTTTTCTGCAAATATACACATCAAATCACAAAACATAGTCAGCTAGTTTATGGGTCCAGAGCGTACTAACGGTATGCTGCTTGAGATCTTTCTTTCCTTCTATCTGCAAGACATGTAACAAATATATATGAAAACGGACAGAGCACCGTAGGAGTCGACTTGAATTGTATAATGTAACTTGATGTTTTCCCATAAGTGGTTTTTTGCTTAGGTTATTTCTTTTGTTTGCTTAGCTATGCAAAAAAAAAACGAACCAACTGTGTGTTCAACATCGTTTTTTTGAAAACCACAAGAGGTTGTTTCGGAAACTGACTGAAACGAAAAGGAAAACATGGATCATATTTCATTTTTCGTACGGCTTTTCTAATAATTTCGGTTGTGCTTTTCTTTATTGCATATTAATATGATGGTATTTCTTTGACTTGTAATTTTTAGCTCTGATAGGAAGTTGTTTGGTTTAGGTGGTACACTTTTGAATTAAACTCTGACGATTCCGAGTTTGATTCTTAGGGCACACATCAACATTTTTCGTAGGACGAAACCCTCCATTTCGATGTTGATGAAATAAAAGCAGAGCAGATAGCTCATCACTGACTCCATCCAGAGGAAGAGGGAAAACTAAAGCAATGAAGTAGAATTTTAGGGCTTCCCATTACAAGATAAAGGTTTAATGAGTAAAATCTTGGCTTAGTAGGTCTTTTTTCAAGAATCTTTTTTAAAGCTAAAGGGAACCATACTCAAGTTTGCAGAAAAGTGTGACAAGCCCCAACTTTTACTGTTTCGAAATCTTACATTATCTTGTCGTTGGATGGATAATCCTCAGAGCACACTTCAGAACTTTTCGGAAATTATTTCTGTATGAGTCAGAGATACTACCTGACGAACCCCTCCATTTCGATGTTGATGAAGTAAAAGCAGACCAGACTTCATTCAGAGGAAGAGGGAAAACTAAAGCACTGAAGTAGAATTGAATAGCTTCCATTTACAAGATGAAGGTATAGTGAGTAATATTTTGGCTCAGTATAGGTCTTTCTTTAAGAACCATACTTAAGTTTTTACAAGATGAAGGTCTAATGAATAAAGTAAGTAAAAACTGCCCCCAAAACCAACAAGCCAAAGGGTAAAATATTATTAGAGAAGAAGTAATGAATTTACTTAAACCGATCTTTAAGTCGCTAACGGAGCTTGAGGCGGTTAATCCAACAAAGAATAGATTCAGGATCTTCCATATACACAGGAGGTAAAAATTTTGTGATGAATCCTTACATACCTTCAGCATTGTCATATTTGAAAATTGTAAATAATTATAATAAAGCTTTGAAGAACACATGAAATTACTTAAGTGGAACTTTAACTGTTAATTGAGTTTGAGGCGGTTATTCTAACAAACTGTAGAGCTAGGAACATCTAAGCTTCCATGTTCATATTATCTGAAAATCTTGTAGATGAATCCTTACATACCTTCAGCATTGTCATATTTGACAATAGTAAATAATTATAATAAAGCTTTGAAGAAGACATGAAATTACTTAAGCGGAGCTTTAACTGTTAATTGAGTTTGAGGCGGTTATTCAAACTGTAGAGTTAGGAACATATTCGCTTGTAGATCTTGTAGATGAACCCTAAAATACCTTCAACATTGATGTCATATTTGATAATTGTAAATAATAACAATTAAGCTTTGAAGAAGACATGAAATTACTTAAGCGGAGCTTTAACTGTTAATTGAGTTTGAGGCGGTTATTCAAACTGTAGAGTTAGGAACATATTCGCTTGTAGATCTTGTAGATGAACCCTAAAATACCTTCAACATTGATGTCATATTTGATAATTGTAAATAATAACAATTAAGCTTTGAAGAAGACATGAAATTACTTAAGCGGAGCTTTAACTGTTAATTGAGTTTGAGGCGGTTATTCAAACTGTAGAGTTAGGAACATATTCGCTTGTAGATCTTGTAGATGAACCCTAAAATACCTTCAACATTGATGTCATATTTGATAATTGTAAATAATAACAATTAAGCTTTGAAGAAGACATGAAATTACTTAAGCGGAGCTTTAACTGTTAATTGAGTTTGAGGCGGTTATTCAAACTGTAGAGTTAGGAACATATTCGCTTGTAGATCTTGTAGATGAACCCTAAAATACCTTCAACATTGATGTCATATTTGATAATTGTAAATAATAACAATTAAGCTTTGAAGAAGACATGAAATTACTTAAGCGGAGCTTTAACTGTTAATTGAGTTTGAGGCGGTTATTCAAACTGTAGAGTTAGGAACATATTCGCTTGTAGATCTTGTAGATGAACCCTAAAATACCTTCAACATTGATGTCATATTTGATAATTGTAAATAATAACAATTAAGCTTTGAAGAAGACATGAAATTACTTAAGCGGAGCTTTAACTGTTAATTGAGTTTGAGGCGGTTATTCTAACAAACTGTAGAGCTAGGAACATATTCGCTTTCAGGTGTGGTTCTGACGACCAATACCATATTATACTCAGAAGTTTTTTGAAATCATAGTCTCTTAATTCAAGAGTTCATTTCTTTAAATCATACCAGATATCTATGTTCGGAGAAAACTCTCGAGTCTTTAAAGGTTCGAACATTTGGAATAGGAATCATTTAAATGATTGATACAATATCAACTGAAGACGCCCAATATTAAAATTCTGAAAGTAAAAATGTCTCCGCTTTAATTAGTCAATGAAGGTATCATGAATGAAAAAAGTCCCGGAGTTTGAGGCGATTAATCCAACAAAGAATAGAGTCAGGATTTTCCATAATCATAGGAGGTGAAAATCTTGTGGATGAACCCTTACATACCTTCAACATTTATGTCATATTTGATAATTGTAAATAATTACAATTAAGTTACAAAGTAAGAACTGCAACCAAAACCAGCCAAAGAGTAAAATATCATGAGAGAAGTAAGTCTTTGAAGAAGACATGAAATTACTTAAGCCAAGCTTTAACTCGTTAACTGAGTTTGAGGCCGAAGAATCCATATCCATATTAGCTAAAAATCTTGTAGATGAATCCTTACACACCTTAAACCTTGATATCATATTTGATAATTGTAAAAATTACAATAAAGCTACAAACTGCAACCAAAACCCACAATGCCAAAATTTTCCGCATTAACAGAATTTCCACAACAATAAGTACAGAAGAAAATCGAAAGACATATGAAGGATGGTGCCCATAAATTTACAATTGATTTCAATTGATGTTAATTGATAATCATTTCGTAAATTGTAAATTTCAGTCGTCTTATCTTATGTTTATGTTACACAAATACACTTGACATTGTTATGTTTTGTAACAGAATCACAACCATTTGTGTAAACTGATAATCGATTGTTTAGATACTATAACTAAAAAAAAAAGATACGCACCGTTTTCATGTCGAGGTCGATGTCATTAACAACTGGAAAAACTCACATGCAGTTAGACTAATCGTGCGTGTTAATTTGTAGTTGATGTGCGTTTACGTTTACTGAAAACACACCATCATTGTCATGCTAATCGGATTCAGAAGTTAACGTGAAGTTGAGTCAAGTGACTATTTTTGTTACCCGAAATTCTTTGTATGAATTAAATTCGTATAAAAAGTTAACTAAACTGGTTTAGTTTGTTTAAATACCTGAAAAATTCGCATTGGAATGAGCTGTTATCGCTAGTTTGTTGTTTGAAGTGAATTTATGTGGGAAGTTATTGAGTTCGTGGTTTATTGGGTTGGAGGAATGATTTTTGATTTATTTAATTTTCGTTTTATTTTGTTTCAATTACTTGAAAAAGAAAACTGGAATTATAGTTTTTGATTTAAATAATCATCTAAAAAAATATTCTCGTCAACTATTTACGAGTATACTATACAACTAATATTCCCTTCCCTGTTCTGTTACATAAAGTATATCCTCCACATCTAAAAATAATTCAATCCTCTTGCTTTTCAAACCTTTTTGACATAATCCTTAGAAATTCACTTTTCCGAGAATGCGAAATCCTGTCGTCACAGATTTTGAACTGTCACTATCAATATACTACAGCTTCCATGTTCTTAAACAAGCTCTTTGTACTTTCTTTAAATGTGATTCTCCAGAGCATCTCCCGCACGGTTCTTTCCATTTATCATTCTTTGTCATAACATTTAACATTTCCTTTCCTGATAGCGTTTCCTTGTTATACATTTTATGTAGTTTTCGTTGTCCTTTTATGTTTCTCTGAAATTTAAAAGGAAAAAAAATTGAAACTTTGCAATCAACGTCCTTTCCTTTGGCACTTTTTATTTTTTAGTTTCCAGTTTTCGTTTCTAATTGAAAGTTTTCATGAATCTAATTACCTTTGAAGGATGTCCGTTTGTCTATTGAAATTAGAGACTGGGAAAAGGTCACGAGTCTATCTATTGGGTTATCTATTACGTTATTCACGAGTCTTTTCCCGGAAGTAAATGGAAAACTATATTTATTACAGATTTTTGTTATCATAGTTTAAAGTTCATTATTATATCAAGAAAATAAATCTGTCTCACTTGACCTTTCTACCACTTCCGTTCGTAATAAAAGTATTGTTGGGATTGAGATGTTGGATAAGTTCTAAAGCTATTTCTTTGAATGTAATAGAAAATGATGGAACTTAAATTAAGTAAATATTTATTTGTTTAATTTTGAGCTTGCATCAAATACTTTCATTTACCTCTAGATAAAATACTAGCATAGGCAAATAATAGATAGGAAAACGTTTGAAGTCTGATGTTCTCCACTGAAACTAAACACCCTACATTACTTTATCATCATTAACAAGAAAATTTCTAAAGGTCTGTCGTTCTACAGCAAGGCACATCCATTTGCTGATGTTATGTTCTGCAAGATCCCTTTCGAGGACCTTTAGCCAGCACAACTTTTGTCTACCTTGTCTTCTCGTTAATGAGTTTGTGGATGCGATTCTCTTTGCTGGTTCTTCATCTTGCATTCGATGTATATGATCTAGCCATGACTTTGTACATGTGATATAGTTCGTGGTTATATCGGATTCTTCATTCACCCCTGTCATTGACCGGCCCATATATCATTCGCAGTACTTTCTTCTCAAAAATAGTCAAAATGTTCTTATCTGACACTGACAACGTTTCCGCGCCATACATCGGAACTGGTATTATGAATGTTCTAAGATCTTTAGTTTGGTGTTTCGTCGCACGAATTTAGATCTCAGAATTTTGCTCAAGCCAAATAGAGTGCGGTTGGCTAGCATAATCCTGCGTTTGACCTCCTTAATGATGTCATTTGCGGTGTTAACAGACCTTCTAAGATACGGGAACTCATCCACCGCCTAAAGTGGAAAACATCAGATTAAGACAGCTCGATATATATGTATTGTCTACGATACCACTATCTTTCGTCGGAAAGGAAGACGTTCGAAGTCTGATGTTCTGATGCCTCAAATTCAACGCTATCTACCCCAAAAGTGTCAGGCTGAGGTTTCCTCGTACTGGATAACATGTGCTTTGTTTTTTCGATGTTAACAATTAGGCCCATGGTTTCCGTAGCGTTACTGATGTTCGTGTAGCTTCCCTTCAACTTTGGTTCTTCCCTTGTGACGATGTCAATGTCGTCAGCGTACCATAAAAGCTGGACAGAAACCGTGATGATGTTATTGGTTCGCCTAATACAAGCTCTATGAACAATCATCTCCAAGCAGATATTGAAGAGGTCACACGAAAGCACCTTTGGTGGTGGTGAATGGCTCCGACGCTTTCTTCGACAAACGAACAGCACTTCTTGTCTCTGCTAGGGTCATCAGACATAGCAAGGAAACGAAACACCTTACCAGATGCTTAAGCTAAACATGAGATTCCTTTGCATATCAATGTATTGTCTATGATACTACTATCTTTCGCCATTCACTTGCTCACAAATTACTATTCTCGCAATCATGTAACAAAACAATACTTCATATTAATATCTAAAATCAATTTAAAAAGCTTGGGATCGTCTGGGGTTCTTCACTGAAACGAAACACCCTACCAGATCGAAGCAAATATTACTAACAGGGTGCTTCGGCTAAACATCAGATTAAGAAAGTTCGCATATCTATGTATTGTCTATGATACCACTATCTTAAGTGGGATAGGAAAACGTTCGAAGTCTGATGTTCTCCACTGAAACGAAACACCCTACCATAGCGAAGCAAATATTACTAACAGGGTGCTTCGGTTAAACCTCAGATTAAGAAAATTCGCATATCTATGTATTGTCTACGATACTACTATTTTTCGTGGGATAGGAAAACGTTCGAAGTCTGATGTTCTCCACTGAAATGAAACACCCTACCAGAGGATGCAATTATTACTAACAGGGTGCTTCGGCTAAACATCAGATTAAGAAAATTCGCATATCTAAGTATTGTCTACGATACCACTATCTTTCGTGGCATGGGAACATTTTCGAAGTCTGATGTTCTCCACTGAAACCAAACACACTACCAGACGCTTAAGCTAAACATGAGATTCCTTTGCATATCAATGTATTGTCTATGACTACTACTATATTTCTCAGTTATTCACTTGTTCACAAATCACTATTCTCGCAATCATGTAACAAAACAATACATACTATCAATATAAAATCAATTTAGAAAGCTTGAGGCTCTAGTTTGAAACCTTGCAATTCGTTAATAACTATTCTCAGAAGTCTAGAAACAAATTCGACCACGTATTATTTATTCAGCTAATGACTGTTATCAAATTTACTTCTTTCAAAGACGACGCCATTAACTTTTTGCTCAAATTATGTCGTAGTTATTAGAGACACGAAATTCTTACATTAAAGATGGTGATTCAATTATATCCGAAAGTCTCCAGAAAAACAAAAGAAATTAAAAATATATTCAAATATAAAGACATCATCAAATAGTTGAAGTCCCCCAAAGGTTATAAATAAAGCCCGTAACGATCACTTTCAAAAGCAAAAGGTGTCTCCAGTTAAATTTCTGAATAATAAAATATATAAAAAAAATAATGAGCCAAGAAAAATGTATAATGTTGTTGTCGGTTGTTGTTGAATATTTAATTTAATTTTACTACGTTGATCGGATCTCACTGACTGACATCATTCACCCGTAAGCTTCAAGAAAGAATATTAGTTTTGAATGCACCGACTTTATGTTGGTAATAAAATTAGCTACCAATATGAATGGCGAATAATTGTTAGTGACTGAGTAGTTGAGTTGATCTTTCTGCGGCGGCTTCGCATTAAATTAATGAATTATTATAAATAATAGAGATATGGCAATTCAAAAACTATTAGCTTCAGTTCAATGGCGTATGAATGGTGTAGAAGAGGTGTAACTGAGTTGGTTTTCACGCTAATTTCTATTTCACTCTTCAACGTTTTGATTGTTCTATTTGAATAGTTATTTAATTTAATTAGATGTTGTTTCTTAGTGAGAAGTTGAAGTTAGCATTGAGATTGTTTCCGGTACATTTTTGAAAATTAACTATTAATTACATTTTCTGAAATATGGTATATTAATGGGGGGTAATTAAAGAAAAAAGAACTGTTGCTCTACATGGGTTTCAGAGAGGTACTTCGTGTTATGAACTGTGGTTTTCTTATTACATTGATTATTGTTTGTATTTTTGTTCGTGAGGGTTTCTTAACAGCAATACAATTTAAAAGAACATTATAGAAAAGAAGAACATTTAACAAAACGAGACAATTCCTATTGGCTCATTCAAATTAATCACTTTAAAATCGAACTATACCCGACATTGTTCGGGATTGGAATCAAACTCGCCTCAAACTCTAGTTTTTGGAGTGTATCCGACTTAGGAATATTAAGTAGGCTTCTCTGATTTAAATATAAGTTCGATTTTAGCTCATATTTAGTAAAGAACTCACAGCTGAAATAAAAAGCTAAGTCCAATTAGAGCTCGGCATTGTTCCGTCTTTTAGCGATTAAAACCTCAACGCGCCAACTACGATTTTTCGTTGGCGGAATTTTTAAATTTATTAACGGGCATTTTTGTTTCGCGAAAGATTTACGTAAATTTAACTTTCTTATAGTAATAAGTGTTAAAATTAGTTCTGAGTGAACTCTAGAAATTCCGTGTAATGCAATTACTTCATTTAGTTATATATTTCCTATGTGATTGCTTAGTCATTTCCTTATTTCAGCGAAATCTTACAAAGAGAACTCCTACCATTACGTTGACTTGTTAAGATTCTTATCTACAAAAAGATAATTCACAGTAAAAAATAAATAGTGAAATTCGCTGGAAATAAGTGATGAAATTATTGTGTATCTCCAGAAATAGCAGAAAAAACCACGAATTTAATTGTAAATTTTACTACTAAATAATATTTTACAACTTAGTAAAATTGACTACTAGTAAAAATATTCATAAATTGTTGAATGGAAAAATTCTATTTAACTAGTAACATTTACAAATATTAGAATAATGGACTAATATGTGTAGCAATTTTTCCTATTTTCAGTACTAAATTTCTCTATAATTTCTTGTGTGAAATAGGTTCAATAGTAAGATTTACTACGAATTTAATTGGAATTTTTACTACTAAGTGAAGCTTTGGTATTATATAAATACAATTGCGCAGTAATGAATGTTCTTATTAAATAGTAACATTTACTACACAAATTCTATGTTGGTTTTTAATAGAAATGTTTTCCATAAATAGTGAAATTTACTAAAAAAATTTATCCCATTTTGAAATAGTAACTTTCACTACAAAACATTTATATCTTAATTCTCTAGAAATATAAATTTGTTTTTTTTATTGCAATTGTAGTAAAAGTTTCTTTAACATAAAAGTTATACAAAAGTGTTTGGCTACAAAATACAATTTTCCTCAAATTCCTTTTTTGATTAGACTTTTCTTCTACAAAATGTTTTATTTGAGTAAATTATGGGATTTTCGTAATAAAAACCAATATTTTGAAATTTTAACATTTTAGAAAAAATGCAAAGGGCTAAAACTGTCAAATTTTTGTCTCGAAAATACAATTTCATTCAAATTGCTTTTTTGATCAGACTTTTTTTATACAAAATGTTTTATTTGAGTAAATTAAGACAATTCCTTAAAAAAATCCAATATTTTATAATTATCATATTATGATATCTCTGTCAAATTTTTCTTCAAAAATACAATTTTCGTGAAATTGACTATTTAATCAAACTTTTCTTCTACAAAGATTTTTATTAAAGTAATTCAATATATTAAAATTTTCACATTTTTGAAAAAAAATTAAAAGGGTACAACTGTCAAATTTTTGAGTCAAAAATACAATTTTCGTAAAGTTGATTTTCCTGAAAATTATTTTTTGATAGACTTTTCTTCTACAAAATGTTTTATTTGAGTAAATTATGATATTTTCGTAATAAATATCAATATTTTAAAAATTTCGTAAAAAATTAAATTTTTAACTCAAATATACAATTTTCCTCAAACTGCTTTTCGATTAGATTTTTCTTCTAAAATATATATTTATTTAAGTAAAAAAAAATATTTTAAAATTTTCACATTTTCGGGAAAAAAAAAGTTCAAAGGGGTACTGTCAAATTTTTGGCTCAAAAATTAAATTTTCCACAAATTGATGAGACTTTTCTACTACAAAACGTTTTATTTGAGTAAATTAAGACTCAAGTCTTGCGTTATTGTCCCAAAACCTTACAAGACTTAAATAATATACTCATATTTTCCAAAGATACAATTTATTTCTCACCTAGTAATTTAAATATCCTCAACTTTCTTATAATTAAAACTAAAACCCACCTGTCAATCAATCTTTAATAACATCTTTAAAAAGTAATTAAAACTAATCAACCCTTTCAAGTGAGAAAACAGCTGCAACGGAAGTAATTTTCCACTTTCCTACACATGTTCGACCGTTACAAACAAAAAACTAATCAGAATGGAAATCTCCCACAACATCCTTCCATTCCATTCCCTTCACTTAAATTGCATTACAAAGTCATGACCTTTCACAAATTTATTTCTATAGTGAGAAACTGAAGCTAAGAAAAGTTGAAAAAACTAATATAAAAAAAAAAAAAAAATCACACCGTAACCATAAAACAAAATGATACAAAAATGTAAATTAAATTTTACAGAAAATTACAAAGAAGTGAAATGAAAAAAGTTAAAAAGAGGGTAAATAATACAATGCTAAAAGTATAAAGTAAAAGAAAATCAGCTTAATTTTTATAAGAAAACTGCATCATAAAAAAATGAAATAACCCCAGGAAACAAAATTATCTATAATTACGTTTTTCTTAACTGAACACACACCATCATCGAAACACTATCACTAAGAAAAGAAATCATCGAAATTTTCTTTAAGTAGTTCAAATATACAGAGCAAGAACGACAGAGGAATGGCAAAAATTGCATGGTTATTTTTTTTTTTTTTTTTTTTTTTT
>JXPG01018374.1:0-19408 GCA_001015175.1 Megaselia abdita
TCTAGAGGCGTTTTATTTTGTGTGTATTATTCGAAGTGAGGATTTTATAATTCATTGAAAACAAAAAAACATTAGTGCTACTACGGAACGTAGTTCTACTGCACCGCTTCATTTTAATTATTTAATGTTTACATTATTTTTTAATATTGAAAATATTTGTTGTTTTGCTAAAGCTGAAGGATTTTTGGAATTTTTGAACCTATTACCATCCAAGAAATCGATTCCACAGACGTTTCCTGACTCCTCTCAAAATTCAGTCCAACCATAACAAATTTTGGACATGGAACTATTTCTGAAATCTCGCAACATTTCCCATGCCAGAAATTGTTTTTTATTTATTTCCTACCCGTATTGTGTAGCCACGGAATCGTTTCTAGAATCTTGGAACATATCCCATCCCAGAAATTTCTTTACTTCTCTTAAAATTCACCGTCCCACGATACCCATATTGTGACAAAAAAACTTGGTCACGGAGCCGTTTCTGAAATCTTGGAACCAATTTCAGTCCTAGAAATCGATTCCACATACATTTCCTAAATCCTCTTAAAATGTCGCATCCAACAATACCCATATTTCATATATTTAAAAAAAAAACACACATAAAAACATAAAAAAAAGCTATAAATTTCCAGACCTTACCTTACGTTTATGCTCAAAACGTAAGGCTTCACGTAACGTTACGGAAAGAAGCCTATGTTTTGGCCAGGATTCAAGGGAAAAATGTCTATAAAATTGGAGCCAAATCGGATAAACCCCGTCGGTTTCTATAAGGAACAAACTGACAGAAAGACAGATTTTAATTTTATTATATACATATATATATCTAATATAATATTAAAAAAAAATAAATAAAAACATTGTTTACATTTTTGGAAAAATTAATCCAAGCTATAAATACCCTTCATTAAAAACATAAAAATTAAACATTAAAAAAAGAATAAAATGAAAACAATCCCAATAAGTGTAACAATGTATCAAGTATAAAAAAAAAACTATATATAAAAAAGTGTTACAATTCCAGGAAAGCGTTTTAAAATTTGAATTAAAACTTTAAATCAATGAAATCTTCTACAAAATTATTATTTTAATTATCAGTAATATTTATTGTTCTATTCAGACTGAACACATTTTATTGATCAAAATTTCATAGTTTAATTGTTATCCGTATTCCACATGTTTCAATGAGTAATACACAAGCAATGAGTGTTGATTGTCGTACATATTTCTGTGTGTCATATATTTTATTTGTGCAGTATATATTCTATTCAGGCTGAACACATTTTAAAGATTAAATTTACATATTTTAGTTGTCTGCATTCCACAGGTTTCAATGAGTAATACACAAATATGTAGTCTACACAAAAAATATGTGTTGAGAACTGATGATTATATCAAATTGGGCGTCTATTCAGAATCTACACAGAATTTATCTGCATCTCTCTCGGTTTGCGGTCCAGTGATCCAGTTTGCGATTCCTCTTGATGAAAGCTTTCCTTCAAGGCAACCATCGTATCCGTTGTCGACCTTGTCGTCGGGAACTTTCGGTTTCGGAGAACTTTTTTAGTGGGGCTTCATCCGACATGCGCCATACTTATCCAAGCCACCTAAGTTGTTGTTCACACTGTCTACGATACTGGAGTCTGCATAGAGCTTATTACTATCGTTTGCCACTCATTTAGTGGGGCTTTTTTTTAGTGGGGCTTTTTCCGACATGCGCCATACTTATCCAAGCCACCTAAGTTGTTGTTCACACTGTCTACGATACTGGAGTCTGCATAGAGCTTATTACTATCGTTTGCCACTCATTTAGTGGGGCTTTTTTTTAGTGGGGCTTTTTCCGACATGCGCCATACTTATCCAAGCCACCTAAGTTGTTGTTCACACTGTCTACGATACTGGAGTCTGCATAGAGCTTATTACTATCGTTTGCCACTCATTTAGTGGGGCTTTTTTTTAGTGGGGCTTTTTCCGACATGCGCCATACTTATCCAAGCCACCTAAGTTGTTGTTCACACTGTCTACGATACTGGAGTCTGCATAGAGCTTATTACTATCGTTTGCCACTCATTTAGTGGGGCTTTTTTTTAGTGGGGCTTTTTCCGACATGCGCCATACTTATCCAAGCCACCTAAGTTGTTGTTCACACTGTCTACGATACTGGAGTCTGCATAGAGCTTATTACTATCGTTTGCCACTCATTTAGTGGGGCTTTTTTTTAGTGGGGCTTTTTCCGACATGCGCCATACTTATCCAAGCCACCTAAGTTGTTGTTCACACTGTCTACGATACTGGAGTCTGCATAGAGCTTATTACTATCGTTTGCCACTCATTTAGTGGGGCTTTTTTTTAGTGGGGCTTTTTCCGACATGCGCCATACTTATCCAAGCCACCTAAGTTGTTGTTCACACTGTCTACGATACTGGAGTCTGCATAGAGCTTATTACTATCGTTTGCCACTCATTTAGTGGGGCTTTTTTTTAGTGGGGCTTTTTCCGACATGCGCCATACTTATCCAAGCCACCTAAGTTGTTGTTCACACTGTCTACGATACTGGAGTCTGCATAGAGCTTATTACTATCGTTTGCCACTCATTGTTTGCATACATAGGACCAACAGTCATACCAAGTACCTTCCTCTAGAACAGGTATAATGAAGGTCCTGTAGATGTTTAGTTTAGGGCTTCTCTCTCTCTGGATAAACCTTAATCTTAACCCTCGCTACTTAGCCCAAACAGTAGTCGGTTAGCAAGCATTTTGATCTCTTGAGTGATTTGGTCTTCTCGCCCATTGATGTAGCATGTCTACTGATGTTGTTGTAGCTTGTTGACGATGTCAATGTCATCTGCATAAGCCAAAAGTTGGACAGAATTGGTTATTATGCTGCTGGATTTTTTGATGCTAGCTCTTCGAACAATGATTTCCAGGCATACATTAAACTGGTCACAGGAAAGTGCATCTCTATGTCTCCTTCTGTGGTGTTAAAAGCTTCAGAAACTTCCTTGCTTTTTCGAACTGCATTTTTGTCTCTGCTAGGGTCATATGACATATTATGATGTCTCTTAGCGATGCCCAGTCCCATAGTCCCAGCTTGCTTATAATTGATAGTAGTTAAGCATTCTAAAATATTCAAAATGTGAATGATGACTCTTAGGACAATTCAGCTTATTTTTCTAGTTTAAATATTGAACAATTTTATTTCAAAACAAAATTACTCCTCTAAAAAATGTTACCAAAAATTGTTCACAGTGTAATAAATAATTTGCTTGTGCTTCACATATTTTAGGATAAATATTACATATTTTATGTGTGCTATATATTCATAATATTTTTACATTGCGGGCAATACGCATTTCTAATTATACTATATAAAACCTTACAAACAAATCTGACTTCCTTGAATAACATATCATTACGAAAAGTAACTTATTACAGAATTTAATAGCCTCCCAGTGATTCCTTTTCATTATATTCAAACTCTAAGAAAAATTCCTAATAAAAACGTGTTAATAAAATACATATGACCTATTGAAACTATCACAAATAACCGAATTCTATTTTATTCCAGCTTATCAAAATGAGACCTTGTGTCCTGGGACATGCAAAAGCACAAAGAGCTGTTAGGTATTACAACTATCTTGCCGGTCTATGTGTTCACTACGAAATAACCTACCATAAAGCATGGTTTGATTACGCAGAAGAAGTTCGACAGTATATAAATCTTCCTGTTCTCATTGAACAAAAAAATGCAGCAATATACAAGGTACATTTCCGAAACGAAATATACCAACTTATTCGGGAAACTGAAGGAATGTGGAAATTGGGCCTAAGCGTTCCAAACATTGCTAGTGTTGTGGCTTATTGCAAGGACAGAATTTTGAATCCGTACTTAATCTTGAAAGACACTTGCAAGGAATATGACAAGTTCAGAGATGCCATAGCTCCTGTGTTCTTATCAATAATGAGGTTTCGATTGAAAGATATGCAAATTGCTTTGAAACCAGGACTGTTCAGTATAACTTGGATTTCTGAGAACCTCGAAGACTACGCTGAATCTATTAAAAATAAAATCTTTGAAATGGTTGCCTTTTATAAGCGGGTTACAGATATTGAGAAGATCCAGATACAAGGAGAAATGGACTCTATTTTAGATACTATTTATGCCTATTTGCCTGATAAGCCTGAAACTCCAGAAGATTTTGTAGAAAATTGTACGGCAAAGCGAATCACAATGCAGGAAGTGATCGAGAAGAAAAGTGTTTGCATAGAAAGAGCCGTAATCGATTTGATAAACATGTTCGTGGAGCTTCTCGACTTTGGCGATCAAGATTCTAAAGGCAGAAGAAACTATCAATTACCAGCTTCTCAAATAACAGAAGAGAATTGGAAAACTGAGTCATTCCTTCCAATAAACAAATGGGATTGGATTCGATTCGAGAAAATTTATCGAACTGTCTATCTGCCCTCTGATGACATTTGTGAACAAATGAGGTCCAAAAATTATGATGGCACTAAGTATGAATTGTATCATTTGCACTACGATGCTATGGATTTGTTTTCATTTTATAATATGAGAATGATAAACACTTTGGTCTACTGTTCGAAGAAATCATTGGACTTAATAAAAAATAAGGTCTTAAAGTGAGTATTTGAGTGTGATGCGTTAGAGCCTTATTATCAAGTAGAAAATTCATACAAAGAATTAAAATAATTAATCTCACAAAATCACTTTAATTCCATAGCTCAAATTGGAAGAACAACAAGATAAGACCAATAATATACACTGAAATGTTCGTAATTTTGTATGATAAATGTTATATAAAGCCAAATATAGAAGTGATCCAGCAGAACTTCCAAAACGGCATTGCTATTTGCCTTGATATCAACTATTTCGTTAAGACCTGGGGAAGAAATGCGAAGATTCCGGATAGAAAGAAGCAAAGAGTTTCTATTGGTAATTAATTTCTAAATTATTTCCATGGAAATCAATCCTTAATATATTTTTGATTACAGAGGAGAATAGATTCGAAAAAACATTCTACAAATATGTAATCGAACATAAGGACATATTGAGGGCAAACTTAAATTTAGCTAATGGCTTGCTTATGTACAAGCCGGAAGTTGAAGACTTTATGAAAGAAATCTACGACAAATATAAATATCTTTGGACGGAGGAAAGGGAAGAAATAATAAAGGCATTTGTCATGACAGATCCACTTACTGTCGACATCCGAGATAAATTCATCTACTATGACAACATAACGAATGATCTTGAAAACATGAATCGAAATCAAGTCGTTGGAGCAATCGAAATTAGAATGAGTAATGTTGAATGGTGATGAATTGAAAGTATATCTAATCATTTTTTTTACAGATAACGCTATCGACACATTTATAGAGGAATCGAAAAAGTGGAAAGCCATCATGGGAAAACTCCTATCACAACAATATAAAGTAGAGCTTGATGATATGGTCGAGTTTATCAAGGAAATGGAGCTTTGTATGAGCCGTCAAATTAGAGATCTTGATGATGTGCGAACAGCAATGATTTGTCTTGATAAAATCAGGGATCAATATATTGGGTAAATTTCTCTTTTTACACCTTTTTGGATTTTTCAACAAAATGAGAGACAGGATAATTGATCCTTTTTTTAAAGAAGCTTCTTAAATTTTTCTATGTTTTCATTCTTGTCTATGACTGTTAGCGAACACTTAATCCATTTATATCGCATTGTCGAAAAAAGCAACACATTTTATGTTAATATATGTATGTCTATACTTAATTGAGCAAAATAGGTTCAATATTTAAGAAGACTCTTTTTTTCTCGAAGGTCTCAAACTCCAACACATTCCTACTAATGCAGAAATTTTACTTTATTTTATAAAATTCTTACAAATGTAGACATTTTACTTACTTTTGTATGAATTTTACTTACTTTATAAATAACATATCTTCGTAGAAATTTCTTGAATTTTTCTATGATTCCATTTAACAAATTTAAAGTTAACATATGTCTACCTAAGGTAAATCATTAAATTATAATTGAGCAAAATATGTTCAATATTTGGAAGGCTCCTACAAATGTAGGAATTTTATTTACTTTTGTAAGGTTTCTACAAGTGTAGGAATTTCACTTACTTTATAAATTACTTTTCTTTGTAAGAATTTTACTTACTTCATAAATTACGTGTCTTTGTAAGAATTTTATTTACATTTGTAAGATTCCTACAAATGTAGGAATTTTATTTACTTTATAAACGACTCATCTCTGTAGGAATTTTACTTACTCTTGTAAGATTCTTTGTAGGAATTTAACTTCCTTTTGTAAGATTCCTACAAATGTAGGAATTACTTACTTACTTTTTGTAAGATTCCTACAAGTGTAGGGATTTTATTTACTTTTGTAAGATTCTTAAAAATGTAAGAATTTTACTTACTTTTGTAAGATTCCTATAAATGTAGGAATCTTACTTTCTAAGATTTCTAAAAGTGTAGTGATTTTCTTTATTTTGTAAGATTCCTATAAATGTAGGAATTTAGCTTTCTTTGTAAGATTCCTAAAAGTGTAGGGACTTTTCTTACTTTTGTAAGATTCCTATAAATGTAGGAATTTTACTTTCTTTGTAAGTTTCCTACAAATATAGGGATTTTATTTACTTCACAAATTACTTATCTTTGTATAGAAATTTTACTTACTTTTGTAAGATTCTTAGAAATGTAGGAATTTTATTTACTTTTTAAATTACTCATCTTTGTAGGAATTTTACTTACTTTTGTAAGATTCCTACATTAATAGCAGCTTTGACCACAAATGTAGGAGTTCTACTTAATTTGCTATTTATCTATTTTTATAGGAAATACTACTATACAGAAACATACTATAAAAAAAAATATTACAATTTACCAACTAAAGTAAATGATCAATTTATCCATAAAAATTGAACTTCCACAATATTTACGAGAACGCTTTCATTTCAGCTACGATATGAAATTGCAGCTCATTATAGACACATACCAGTTATTCCAAAATTTCAAAATAAACATAGCTCAAGAAGATTATGACAAAGTGGATAAGCTCGCTCTTTTGTTCAACCAAATGATGGATAATGTAAGTTTTGAAATGAAAACTAAATATTTTGTAAACCAAATTTATTTCCAGTCAAAGAATGTGTCCTCGAAAATAGCAGATCTAGAAGGTCCTCTGATGAGAGAGCTCGAAGAGGGTATTGCATTGTTCGAAAAGGAACTCGATCAATTCAATATAGATTTCGATGCTCAAGGACCAATGGTTCCTGATATATCTGCAAAAGAAGCAAGTGACAGAGTATTCCTATTCCAAAGCAAATTCGATGAGCTTTGGAGAAAATTCGAGATGTATACAAGTGGTCAGAAACTGTTTGGTATACCAGTTGTAGATTATCCTATTCTTCACCAACGAAAGAAAGAGTTCAGCTACTTGAACCGATTGTATGGTCTTTACATACAGGTTTTGAAGACTATTGAGGACTACTTCGAGCTACCATGGTCAGAAGTTGATATGGAGAAAATCACAGCCGAGTTAGGAGACTTCCAAATACGGTGTAGGAAACTGCCTAAAGGAATGCAGACTTGGCCTGCTTACATAGATCTCAAGAATAAAATAGATGATTTCAATGAGTCACTACCACTTCTCGAACTAATGACAGACAAGGCTTTGAAGGAACGTCATTGGAATAGGCTTAACAAACTCTTACAAACCGACTTTGATGTTGCAAGTCCGAAGTTCACATTGGGAATGCTCTTGTCCTCTCCGATCTTAGAAAACAAAGAGGATGTGGAGGATATTTGCGTTGGAGCTGTGAAAGAATTGGACATTGAAGCTAAGCTCAAACAGATCGTATTAGATTGGTCAGTTGTAAATTTACAGTTATCCAACTTCAAGAATCGTGGAGAGTTGGCATTGAAGGGCGGTGAAACACTTGACATTGTGGCGGCCTTGGAAGACAGTTTGATGGTTATGAACTCGCTCGTGGCTAATCGGTACAATGCTCCTTTCAAACGGGATATAATGCTTTGGCTTGGAAAATTGGTGAGCACTGGGGAGATTCTCGAAAAATGGTTGATAGTCCAAAATCTCTGGATGTATCTCGAAGCTGTGTTTGTCGGCGGTGATATCTCGAAGCAACTTCCATTAGAAGCGAAACGGTTCTCAAACATAGATAAAAACTACGTAAAAATAATGATGAGAGCTAGAGAAATACCAAATGCAGTTGAATGTTGTACAGGAGATGAAACCTTAGCAACAATGCTAACATTCCTTTTGGATCAGTTAGAAACTTGCCAAAAATCTCTAACAGGTTACCTCGAATCAAAAAGATTGTTGTTCCCAAGATTTTTCTTTATGTCTGATCCTGTTTTGCTGGAGATCCTTGGGCAAGGCTCAGATCCGACCACGATTCAACCACATTTGCTAAGTATTTTCGACGCGGTTGCCACTGTAGATTTCCAGGAGAAGACTAATGACATTATAATAGCTATGAATTCTCAAAACGGGGAAAAAGTCAATTTCGAAAACGAGGTTCAATGCATAGGTGGAGTAGAGGTTTGGCTGATAAAACTCTTGAAAGAAATGCAGGATTCGATGAGAACTGTTTTAGCTGTAATGGCAAATAATTTAGTTGATCCAGAATTCAATTTCGGAGCAGAATTTCCCAATTTTTGTGGGCAAGCTGGACTTCTGGGTGTTCAGCTTTTGTGGACCATGGAATCTGAAATAGCATTGAAAAAATGTCGTGTGGATAGAACAATTATGAAACGAACAAATATTAGATTCCTGAACTTGCTCAACTACTTTATCGACCTGACTGTAAAAGATTTATCAAAATTAGACAGAATCCGTTTTGAAACCATGGTCACTATTCATGTCCATCAAAGAGATATCTTCGATACTCTTGTCATTATGAAAATTAAGTCAATTTTAGATTTCGAGTGGCAGAAACAAGCTCGATTTTATTATAATGAAGATAACGATGACATCATTGTTGGAATAACAGATGTAGACTTTATCTATCAAAATGAATATTTGGGCGTGGTTGAAAGATTAGCTATAACACCGCTCACAGACAGGTGTTACATTACTTTAGCACAAGCAATAGGAATGTCAATGGGAGGAGCCCCAGCCGGCCCTGCAGGAACTGGCAAAACTGAAACCACAAAGGACATGGGAAGAGCCTTGGGGAAAATGGTGGTGGTCTTCAATTGTTCTGATCAAATGGATTTCAGAGGACTAGGAAGAATTTATAAAGGATTAGCTCAGTCGGGATGTTGGGGATGCTTTGATGAGTTCAACAGAATAGAGCTTCCTGTGTTATCTGTAGCAGCTCAGCAAATTTAGTAATTATGTTTTTTTTTTTTTTTCTACATTTATATGTCTGTCTGTCTGTCTAGTATGTCTGTTTTTGTTGGAGCCATACTATATTTTTAGTTTTGAAAGTATGTTGCTCAAATATAAAGAGCTATTTGAATTCCAACAAAGCTAACCTTTTGCACTTCGCTCTCAAGTACATAAGTTTGATCAACCTTAGAAAAATATCAAGAACTTTTACCCATCTTATGCCAATACTTACATAACATTTATATTCCAGTATTGTGTTATCCGCTCGAAAAGAGAAGAAAACCCACTTCATATTCAGCGACGGTGATATTGTGTCGTTAAACATGGAGTTTGGACTATTCATCACAATGAATCCTGGCTACGCTGGGCGACAAGAGTTGCCTGAAAATTTGAAAATAATGTTTAGAACTGTTGCAATGATGGTGCCGGATCGACAGATTATCATGAGAGTAAAATTAGCCAGTTGTGGTTTCAAGGAAAATTTGATCCTATCCAGAAAGTTTTTCACATTGTACAAACTTTGTGAAGAACAGCTGTCCAAACAAGTCCATTATGATTTTGGTTTGCGAAACATCTTATCCGTCCTTCGAACTCTTGGCGCCCAGAAAAGATCAAACCCATGGGATACAGAAGAAACTATTGTTATGAGAGTCTTGAGAGACATGAATGTTTCCAAACTTATAGATGAAGATGAAGGACTCTTTATTTCTTTAATTGAAGACATGTTCCCTGGAATCAAACTGACCAAGGCGGTGTACAAAGATTTACAAAAGGCAATCACTAAAGTTACTGATGAAATAAAACTTGTCAATAATCCTGAATGGAATTTGAAAGTTGTTCAACTTTATGAAACTTCTTTGGTCAGACACGGTCTTATGATGATGGGGCCAACGGGATCAGGAAAGACAAGTTGCACAATAACATTACTGAAATGCTTTACAGAAATGGGTCACACCCATAGAGAAATGAGAATGAATCCAAAAGCTATTACAGCTCCTCAGATGTTTGGACGATTGGATGTCGCAACAAATGATTGGACTGATGGAATATTTTCTACTCTCTGGAGGAGGACCTTGAAAATTAAGAAAACTGAGTGCTGTTGGCTTGTGCTCGATGGTCCTGTAGATGCTGTTTGGATTGAGAACCTCAACTCTGTATTAGATGACAACAAGACTTTGACATTAGCGAATGGTGATCGGATCAAAATGGCTGATAACTCCAAGCTGGTGTTTGAACCTGACAATGTTGACAACGCTTCCCCAGCTACTGTCAGTAGGGTTGGAATGGTGTTTATGAGTTCATCAGTCCTGAAATGGTATATTTATATGGAAGGTTTGTGGCTTAAATAGATTTAAATTTCATAGATTCTTTAACTACACTTTTTTCAAAGCTTGGGTACGTCAAAGACCAGACGCTGAAGCAGAAGTATTCAAAAGGTGCTTCGATGCTGTTTATGATGATGTTCACACTTATTTGCAGACAAGGCTTTTTGCTAAAATGAAAATTCTTGAAGCCATTTATATCAGACAAATGTTGGATATCTTAGACGGAATACTAACGGAAGAGGGTAATTTGTTGCTTGTTATAATTATTTCCGTTATTATTCTACATATAGCTATAAGTAAATATTAAAATGGTCTTGGGGTCTGTCGGGTATAGTGTCCTCATTTGCGTCCTCAAAAAGTATCAGCTGACGTCCGATATTTTACGATACGCAGCGAAAGCTTAAATAGGTCTAAAGTCTCTCATGCTAATTAAATCCGCGATATCGAGTTATGCTGGATTGAGATGAGGTTAGACATGCCTTGAAGTCATTTGTCTAGTGCGGATAAGCTGTCCTTACACTCAAAGAAGTGTTTATAGACATCACATCCATGATGGCTCGATACGTAATCATGGACATGTCGCTTATAATAAAGTTTGTTAACATTTTTTCGAACCAATGAGAATTAACGAGAATTTTTGCAGCCAATGAGAAAGAAGAAGTTTAAATTGAAAACGATTTTTAACCGTCATTAGAAAGAGTAAGAAAGATATTTTTTCGATCATATTTATGTATGCTCCGTCTATGATATGGGTGCTTACTCCATAATTATGAACCGAGCCGTGGCTGTCCATATTATGGTTGTCATAACCATGAGTTGGATGCAGTTAACAAAATTATAATCACAACATCCATATATGATTATAATATCCATAATTTTGGGTACGACATCCACCAAAAATTCATATCATTTCTTTGAGTGTACATTCGATCTTATTCGAAGACCTGCAAAAGCTTTGATTAGACCTACATGCCCTACTGCTAAGTTCATTCGTGCTGAGGCTACATATGTCTGATACCTTTTACCCGAACTGGTACCTCATTTTCGCGTCGACAATATTTAGTCGCCTTTCACATCTCTATTCAGTAAGAGCTAGGACCGTCTCTATCGCCCCTTTTCTATATCATTTATCTTACAATTATTTCCCTTTCCAGCAACACCTTCTGAAAAGTATTTTGAAAGAATATTCTTGTTCGCAATGATGTGGACTTTGGGAGCAGTCTTGGAGATTTCGGAAAGAGACAAGTTGGAGGACTTCTGCGTAAAGCATCCTTCAAAACTAAGTAAGAATTCACTTTTTTTTTTGCTATACATCTTATGAAATTTGAAAATTTCCAGGATGGCCCAAAAAACAACCTGGTGAAACCATTTTTGAGTACTATGTTGACAAAACTGGAAACTGGCAACATTGGAATACTAAAGTAGAAGATTTTATTTACCCAGATGACAGTGTCCCAGAATTTTCATCTATCCTTGTTCCGAATGTCGACAATGTTCGAACTGCCTACTTGATTGACATAATAGCAAAACAACATAAGCAAGTGCTCCTAATCGGTGAACAAGGAACAGCGAAAACAGTCATGATCAAGGGGTACATGTCTAGGTTCGATCCTGAAGAACATTTATCCAAATCAATGAACTTTTCATCTGCCACTACACCCAATATGTATCAGCGAATAGTTGAATCATATGTCGAAAAACGAGTGGGAACCACCTATGGACCACCTGGTCAAAGACGCATGACAATTTTCATTGATGACATCAATATGCCTGTTATCAATGCCTGGGGAGATCAGATCACCAACGAAATCGTAAGACAGATGATTGAGCAGGTTGGATTCTACTCTCTTGAGAAACCTGGAGACTTTTTGAGTATAGTTGAGATTCAAATCGTAGCAGCTATGATCCATCCAGGTGGCGGAAGAAATGACATTCCTAATCGTCTGAAGCGTCATTTTAATGTATTCAATTGCACACTTCCTAGTAATAATTCCATGGATCAAATTTTCAATAAAATTGGTCAAGGATATTTCTGTTCAACGAGGTTTAGTGAGGAAGTGGTCGAAACAATTCCTCTGCTTATCCCATTAACACGTATATTTTGGCAGAATGTTAAGACCAAAATGCTCCCTACTCCAGCAAACTTCCATTATGTATTCAACTTGCGAGATCTGTCGAGGATCTGGGAAGGTATGCTGAAGATATATGGGGAAGAATGTCAAACTGCAGAAATGCTATTGAAATTGTGGCGACATGAATGCTTTAGAGTTATTGCTGACCGTTTCACAGATTCAAAAGATAAAGATTGGTTCAGTGATAGGATTAAGAAGGACGCCAAAGCTCAATTGGGAGATATTTTCGAATACTTCACTGATGAAGACACATATTTTGTAGATTTCCTAAGAGATGCTCCGGAAGGCGGGGATGATGTCGATGAGGATATGTCCTTTGAGCCACCAAAAATTTACGAAGAGATACCCGACTTTGATTTTGTGAAGAAAAAAGTATTTTTCTACATGAGTCAGTTTAATGAATATGTTAGAGGATTTCACATGGATATGGTATTCTTCAAAGACGCTTTAATACATCTAATGGTCGTTTCTCGAATCCTACGAACACCTCGAGGAAATGCTTTGCTAGTTGGTGTTGGCGGCTCAGGAAAGCAAAGTTTAACCCGATTAGCATCATTCATAGCTGGATATAAATTCTACCAAATTACTTTAACCAGAGCTTATAATGTGGGAAATCTCATCGATGATATCAAATACCTCTATAGAACCGCCGGTCTTGAGGGAACTGGAATAACTTTCATATTCACAGACAATGAAATCAAAGACGAATCGTTCCTTGAGTACATCAATAATATCCTAAGTTCAGGAGAAATAGCTGGGTTATTCCCGAAAGACGAAATGGATGAAATCTTAAATGAACTAGTCCCTATAATGAAAAAAGTTGCACCAAGACGGCCGCCAACCATTGATAACTTGTACGACTTTTTCATCTCGAGAAGTCGAGCGAACTTACATATAGCACTTTGCTTCTCGCCCATTGGTGAAAAATTCAGAGGTCGTGCGTTGAAATTCCCTGGATTGATTTCAGGATGCATAATTGATTGGTTCCAGAAATGGCCAGAAGATGCTCGAGTCGCTGTATCAAGACATTATCTTCAGGAGTTCCCTATAGTTTGTTCTCCGGCAGTGAAAAATGAAGTAATTGAAGTCATGAGTTGGGTTCATGAAGTGGTTAGCGAGACCTGTATTTCATATTACGACAGGTTCCGAAGACTCACTTTTGTGACCCCAAAGTCACTGATTTCCTTCTTAGAAAGTTATAAGAAACTGTACAAAGACAAAGAGGAAAATATCTTTGTTATGTCAGACCGAATGTCGTCAGGTCTAGACAAACTCGAAGAAGCTGGGGCTTCTGTGTCCGTCTTGAAATTGGAGCTGATTGAAATGAATGTTGTAATTGTTGCAGCAACGAAAGAAGCCGAAATCGTCTTGCAAAATGTAGCTGAGGCTTCCGAAGCTGCGGAGATTGTGAAAGCTCAGGTAAGTGGAATATCTGTTCACTATTAACAAGATTTTAGCTTTGATGAAATGTATAAATCTCATTGTTATGCCATCCCATTCCCATTTAATCTCAAAATATTCCACTACATCCATAAGTCTTAATAACATTTTATTCCAGGTGATGGAAATAAAAACAAAAGCCGAAGCTTTGGTAGCTGTGATTTCCGAAGACAAGAAAGTCGCTGAAGGAAAGTTAGAAAAGGCGAAGCCCGCATTAGATGAAGCTGAAGCCGCTTTAAAGACTATAAAAGCAGCTGATATAGCAACTGTGAGAAAATTGGGAAAACCGCCATATCTCATCACTCTTATTATGGATGCTGTCTTACTTCTGTTCCGTAAAAGACTCGAACCAACGAGACCAGATCCAGAAAAGCAGTTCTTAGGAGCGTCCTGGGAGCAATCTCTAAAGATGATGGCCGATACGTCATTCCTGAAAAAAATCCTTGAATACCCGAAAGATGTTATTAATTCGGAAATGGTCGATCTTCTTACTCCCTATTTTACCTACAGTTTATACACATTCGAAGCTGCCAAGGCAGCTTGCGGAAATGTAGCCGGTTTACTTTCATGGACCATGGCTATGGCCAAGTTTTACGAAGTTAATAAAGAGGTCCTACCGCTAAAAGCTAATTTAGCTGTTCAAGAAGCAAAGTATAATAAAGCTGCCAAAGAACTATCAGACGCTGAAGCCCTCTTTGCAGCCAAGGAAGAAGAGCTAGCTGAGGTTCAAAGAAGTTTTGATGAAGCCATGGCTAAAAAAGAAGCAGTGTTGTCAGAAGCCAAAAAGTGCCAAGACAAAATGGATGCTGCGACTGCTTTGATCAGCGGCTTAGCTGGTGAGAAGATTCGTTGGACTGAACAAATCGCTTACTTCAAGAGCGAAGTTGAAAGATTGGTTGGCGATGTGTTATACCTTACAGCTTTCTTGTCCTACACAGGCCCTTTTAATCAAGAATACCGGAATGATCTCCAAACTCTTTGGTTAAAAGAATTAAATGAGAGAAAAATTCCATTGTCTTCGAATATCAATATTATTGACAGTCTAACAGATAGAACACAAATTGGAGAATGGAATATGCAAGGACTTCCGTCTGATGATTTATCTATTCAAAATGGTATAATTGCCACGAAAGCGGTTCGATTCCCTCTACTTATAGATCCACAATCTCAAGGTAAAAGTTGGATTAAAAATAAAGAAAAGGAATTCAACTTAACAATAACCGCTTTGAATCATAAGTACTTCAGAAACCATATTGAAGACGCGATATCATTTGGATTACCAATAATAATTGAAGATGTCGGTGAAGAGCTAGATCCTTGCTTGGACAATGTCTTGGATCGCAATTTGATAAAAATAGGAACAAGTTATAAAATGAAAGTTGGTGACAAAGAAGTCGATTGGAATCCGGATTTCAGATTATACATAACCACGAAATTGGCAAATCCAGCTTACACTCCGGAAGTTTCCGCAAGAACGTCTATTATTGACTTTACTGTTACCATGAAAGGTCTCGAAGACCAGCTTCTTGGAAGAGTTATTGTCACAGAAAGAAAAGAGTTGGAAGACGAAAGAACCACGTTGGTCGAAACTGTTACGGGAAACATGAAAAAGATGAAGGAATTGGAAGCCAATTTACTCCACAAACTGTCGACTACTCAAGGATCCTTGTTGGATGATGTCACAGTAATAGAAGTGCTTAACAGCAGTAAGAATACTGCTATCGAAGTCAAAGAGAAACTAGAAATAGCTAAACTTACTGAAGCCAAGATTAATTTAGCTAGAGAAGAATATCGACCGGTGGCCACAAGAGGAAGTGTCTTGTATTTCCTAGTTTGCACAATGGCAATGGTGAATGTCATGTATCAAACCTCTCTTGTGCAGTTCTTGGAACACTTTGATTTGTCAATGTTCAATTCGAAAAAGACTCCAAATACGCAGCAAAGAATCAAAAATATCATAAAATATCTGACTTTTGAAATGTACGCCTACAAGTCAAGAGGCCTCTATGAAAGCCACAAATATCTCTATGTGCTCTTGATGGCCTTAAATATTGATCAACAACTTGGAAATGTCACTTATGATGAGTTTCAAAATTTCGTAAAGGGGGGAGCTGCATTGAACTTGAATGATTGTCCTATTAAGCCACATAAGTGGATCACTGACGAAACTTGGTTGAATTTGGTGCAGTTGTCCAAAATGCGTCAATTTGCGAACATACTTGAACAAGTCACAACTGGAGAAAGGCCTTGGAGGATATGGTTCCAAAAAGAGAATCCCGAAAATGAGCACATTCCAGACGGTTATGATGGATTAGATTCTTTCAAGAAACTTTTAATAATAAGATCTTGGTGTCCGGATCGTACCCTCTCTCAATGTAGGAAATATATCTCAGACTCTCTGGGTCCGAAGTTCTCTGAGCCCGTCATTTTGAACTTCGAGAGCATGCTAGCGGAAAGCCGACCTTTAACTCCACTCATTTGCTTCCTGTCTATGGGATCTGATCCTTCTCCAAACATAGAATCTCTAGCAAAGAAGAATGAGGTTAAATGCTATGCAATGTCGATGGGTCAAGGGCAAGAAATTCATGCTAGAAAGTTGATTGGCCTGTGTTTGGAAGAAGGTGGATGGGTATTGTTGCAAAACTGTCATTTAGGTCTTGAATACATGCAAGAACTTACAACTTTACTTCTTGAATTGGAAAGACTTGGTGAAGGCTTCCATGACAACTTTAGAGTTTGGATCACCACAGAGGTTCACACATCCTTCCCGATAACACTGCTTCAGTTGTCTATAAAGTTCACAAATGAGCCTCCGGCTGGTATCAAAGCTGGGTTAAAACGAACCTATGGAAACATGAATCAAGACTTTTTAGACTATAGTGAAAATGTTTGGTATCATCCTTTGGTTTTCGCCATTTCATTTTTGCACTCAGTGGTTCAAGAACGAAGAAAATTTGGACCACTTGGGTGGAATATCCCATATGAATTCAATTCAGCTGATTGGCTTGCCAGTTGCCTTTTTGTACAAAACCATTTAGATGACATCGATCCTGTGAAAGGTATAAGTTGGGTAACTGTACGTTATATGCTTGGGGAAGTACAGTATGGAGGAAGAGTAACGGATGATTATGACAAGCGCCTTCTTAACACATTCGCTAAAGTTTGGTTTTCCAATGACATTTTCGCTGAAGGATTCACGTTCTTCAAAGGTTATCGAATTTTCAATTTCAAAGTAATTGAAGATTATCTTGAAGCTATCGAAGCTATGAGATCTGTCGACCCTCCTCAAGTTTATGGATTCCATCCCAATGCTGACATTACTTATCAAACGAATTCCACTAAAGATATTTTGGACACCATTCTTTCAATTCAACCTAAAGGTTTGTATCTTTGTTTTATTTTATGTCGTTGAAAAAGAATTTTATAACTCCTTGTATTTTTATAGAATCATCTGGGGGATCTGGGGAAACTCGTGAAGACAAAGTTGCAAGACAGACTAAAGAAATGTTGAGCAAATCTCCACCTCCTTATGATCTCTATGAAGTTAAAGAGAGACTTAAACTTATGGGAGCGACAGGATCAATGAATATTTTCCTAAGACAAGAAATTGATCGAATGCAAAAGGTGAATAATTTAATATTATCTAAATTGTGTTGAAAAATAAAAATATAATTTTTCAGATCATAATCCTTGTGAGATCTACTCTGAAAGATTTACTGCTTGCAATTGAAGGCACAATAATCATGAGTGAGCAACTTCGAGATGCCCTCGATAATATATTTAACGCCAGGGTTCCAACTGTCTGGAAAAGAGGAAGTTGGCTTTCGTCAAGTTTAGGATTTTGGTTTTCTGAGCTTTTGGAGAGAAACATGCAATTTTCTTCTTGGTGCTTCCAATCACGACCAATCGTTTTCTGGATGTCAGGATTTTTCAATCCCCAAGGATTTTTGACGGCTATGAAGCAAGAGGTAGCTAGATCACATCAAGGATGGGCTCTGGATCAAGTCTCAATGCATAATGATGTTTTAAAATTGAATGCGGACGAATTCAAGAAACCTCCGAAAGAAGGAGTTTACGTGCATGGATTGTACATTGATGGCGGTGGCTGGGATAGAAAAACGGCCAGACTGATTGAAGCGACCAACAAGGTTCTTTATACTCTGATGCCTGTAGTTCACGTTTATGCTATTAATTCTGTCGCTCCGAAAAATCCAAAGCTTTATACGGTGAGTTTTGCACTATTTGCGCCGATATAAAGTAAAATGTCTTTTTTTCAGTGTCCCGTTTACAAGAAAATGAATAGGACTGATTTGAATTTCATTTGTCCACTATGGTTAGATTCTCTGAAGCCACCTGAGCATTGGATTTTGCGTGGCGTTGCCCTACTTTGTGATATCAAATAATTTGGAATTTTATCTTTTTTAAATCTTTATTTTGATAATAAATGTAGAAATTTTTAGATTTTTTTTAATTTTGATTTATAAGAGCTAAGGCAGGTTTTAAGTTGACAATATAATTATGACAACATATTTTGAATACAAATATTAACACTTAGATCCATTGTGTCTGTCGGTACGACATCCGTCCGAATAAATTAAAATGAATGATAATTTGAGTTAGTACATGAGTTAATGTGTCAGTTGAACGAGTTGATGAGGGCTTGTGCTAGCTGAGTGAATGTGTGAAGATATGAGCGAGTGTGAGTAGATAAGGACGTGATTTTTAGATATGATTTTATAGATTTTAGGGCATGATGAATGTGTTTTTTGTCTAGATAGATGTTTGAATGAGTTTGTTTGGATTTGTGTTTGGACTTGTGATCAAAAAGTCAGGTTAACTGCGCAGCTAGTCCACACCCTGGACCTGAATATTTAGGACATTAAACATAACAAATCATCCAACCATGCCAAAATTTCTGTTGCCAGTCTAAGCACAAAGTCCACGATATATGGAGCTCTACAGTCTAGTTTGCGTCCACATCGCTATGGCCAGGGATGATATTCCAGTTGTCAATCACTTGCTTAAGCAGATCCTTGTATTTTTTAGGCATGAAGAGGTATAGGCTGATTGAATGGATTTAATCGCCGCTTCATCGTCCATACATATAGCAACCTTACTTTTTTCATTGATGATTTCATAAT
>JXPG01018387.1:454-12164 GCA_001015175.1 Megaselia abdita
AAATTTTTGGGTCAAAAACTAAACTTTCGTGAAATTGCTTTTTTAATCAGAGTTTTCTTCTTCAAAATATTTTATTTGAGTAAATTTAGACATTTTCGTAAAAAAAACCTGACTTTTTAAAATTTTCACATTTTTAAAAATTCAAAAAAATAAATCCGATTTTGTAAAATTTTCACATTTTTGAAAAAAATTGTAAGGGGTCACACATGTCAAATTTTTGGGTCAAAAACTAAACTTTCGTGAAATTGCTTTTTTAATCAGAGTTTTCCTCTACAAAATGTTTTATTTGAGTAAATTAAAACATTTCAATAAAAAACCCAGCTTTAAAAATTTTCACATTTTTGAAAAAATTGTAAGGAGACTCTTTCGCTTTCCTCATTATGCGAGAGCCGATCAGCTGTTCCCCCTGCTTCCCGTAATGTGGGAAGAAGTGTGCTGTAGGTGCTAGTAATCAGAGGAAAACCCGATTTATCAAATCACCTGGTAAATACATTCTATGAACCGAGAATCGAACTCAAAACCATCCGAGTACTATCACAAACGAAATTAAAACCCAAAACTAGTCAACAATATTGTTAAAAATAACACAACAACCCTCGAAATACGCCAAACAATTGTATCTCTGTATCTCTATATCCTCCAACCGTTTTCCTGCAATAGTAACTCGAAGAAAATAAAATAAAGTAAGAAATATTTTCCCAGTTGATTTTAAACTTTTCATAAAGTTTTCTCAACCCTACCCTTTATTTTTCATGACATCATTACCCATGCCAATTCAACTTCAAACTTTGCCGTATCGTTAGTCGTACATAGTTTTGTATGTCGAAAGAAAGAGGAAATGGTGCAGTGAACTGGAATGTATGCTATGGATTGAATGGATTTGATTCCGGAGAATAGCATACATTGTCTATTCTGTAGTTATTGGTTTCAGTTTGAATAAGTTATGGCTACTAAAAGAAAATATGCTCGATTCAAACTTAAATCTAAGGTGATTACGTTTTGATGATTTGTGTCCACTTGGGATTTTCAAAGAAGAATGGTATTACTTTCAAATGCTGATGAATAATAAATGATTTTCTTTTTTATATTATTATATTTTTTTATCTTATATTTTTCGGAATCATTATTAGGTACCATTAAAAGTTTTCAGGTTTAATGAGACATGAATTTCTCGGACATTTATAATAATGTCTGATTTTATAAAAATATAAGAACATAATTAAAATATCTATATATACCAAGATTATTCAGTGGGAAGTTCAGGTAAGTCAAAAGCATCTTTCATTCCATGCAATAAAAACGTCGAACCTGAGACGGAATCAAAAACAATTCTTGAGAAAGCCCGATGAGCTTAAGCTTTGAATTCAGTTCTCTATATTATTCAACCAAGTGAGGATCGGTTTTGCGGATTAAAATGAATAAAATATGTTAGTATTTTAAAAATTTACAGAGCTTAGAATATTTTGAATTGTAAAATTAAAAAAAAAATATATATATCTGAAAAAAGTGTTATGTCTTAATAAATGTCTATAATTTACTGTTGTGATTCATGATGTATTCATGATTGAAAGCTAAGCAGTTGAAGGTTTAGTTGTTATACTATTATTAGAATGGGAAAACAAACCAGACAAACCAAGTTCTCATAGACTAGCGATATTAGACAAATGTCATGGTAAGGTCGTATAGTTTGCGCGAATGTCAACTTGGAACGCGAAATCCTGTATTAAAAATATTTCAAGATTTAAAAAAAAACGGATTTGGCTGTAAAAAGTGACATGAAATTTGGAAATCGGATACTTGGAATGCTTAACTATAATAAAATTGAGAATAAGTATATTTCTTCGCTTGAAATATCACAGAGTGACAAATTCATTATTGTTACAGATACAAAGGAAATATTCTGTATTTTCAGAGTAAAAAAAGAAACGAATTGGATTGGATTTGAATTTAGGTCATTTAAATAGTAAAAGCGGTAATTATTTTACTATATTTGTAGTTAAACTTGCTACATATGATGATTATCTGAATCGTATAGGGTTGATTCAGAATCTACGCAGAATTTGTATCCATCTCTCTCGGTTTGGAGTATCAGTGTCAGTATGCTTCAAGGCAATCTAACCTTCGGGTTTAGCTTGTGCGATCTTATTTGGCAGAGCTTCATCCGACATACGCCATACATGTCCAAGCCACGGAAGTTTGTTGATTTCGCACTTTATTTACGATACTGCATATAGCTCATGATTGTATCGTACACGCCACTTATTGTTTGGATACATAGGACCGAGGATCATACGAAGCAGCTTAATCTCAAATACCTTCAGAAGGTTTTTGTCTGATTCTGATAATATCCACGATTCAGCCCCATTTATCGGAACATGTATAATGAGAGTCCTGTAGATGTTTAGTTTAGTACCTCTCCGAATGAATTTCGATCTTAAAACTCTACTTAGCACTTACTTAGCACAAACAGTGTTCGGTTAGCAAGCATTATTCTCCTTTTGATCTCTTGAGTAATGTCGTTTTGGGCATTAACTGAACACCCAATATACGTGATATACTGTCTCAAACTTGTTAGTGCCAATGTTAATGTTGGTGATCTCTGTTTTTTTTCTACTCGATTTCATATAATTGGTCTTCTCGATATTGACTCTGAGGCCTATTGCAGCTAAAACTGACCTTCACATAGAAGACCAGTGTCATCGGCATGCATTGCTATTTTAGTATTCTTGATAAATTTGATGTTTGTGCGGAACTGAGATTGTAGTAGTTTGGAAGTATCGTTCAGGTACTCCTGCTTGTATATTACTCAAAGATGAGCATCTATGGTTGGTTAGAAAAGGCAAAATTTGTACAGTCTGGTAGTCTGACTTGTTGACGTTAGAGGCCTGGAGTCTATTCAATCATTTGCTTGGAGAGGATCATCAATCTATTAGGTAATACCACCTTGTAGCATTTTTTGAAAGCGATATTTTTCTCGCATCCATCCAGATTACTTGTTTTTATCCCGAGTACATTGAGAATTTTAGAGTGTCCATATGATTTCCTCCTCCATTGTGCTATTGTCTGATTGCAGTATTACCTGCCAAGTATTTAGAGAAATCTTCACTAGGCGTAGTCCTCATTGCTCATGTTATGCCAATAGAGCCTTCTTGAATCTTTATTCAATGTTCCTAGTCCACTGAAGCTTAGAATCCTCGTAAGCTCCCATGTGTTTAGCTTTAATTACTGGGGGAAAGAGTCCTGGGAACAGAAGAACCACATAGGACTCTATGTTCTTCAATCTTCAGCAGAACTTCATTGACTACTAACATCCATAATACAGGAGATAACACTCCTCCTTGTGGGTTCCTCTGGTTGCATACCTAACCAGAGAACTTCCTCCAATGTTAGAATTGATGATTATGGTACCCAGTCTTCTCTAACGCACGAACAATATCATCTCTTGTAACGTTATTATCTCAACCGTCTTCACCTCCTCATTTAGAGCTGTTTCCTTCGATTTTCCCTTATTATATGGACTGCTGACGGACAGAGATAAGATCCTCTCTAAAATCCACTCAAGTAACTTAAGAACGAATGATGATAGGCTTATTATTAATACTTGGCTTTGGAGGGATTAATCGTTCCTGCTTTAGGTAAAAACACGACCTTTACTTGCTTCCATCTAGCTGAAATGAATACATCTCTTAAAAATGATTGCAAGAAGTGGGGCAATCAATTCCGCTGTAACCTGCATCATTTTTGGGAATATACCATCTACACCTGGTGATTCATATAAGGTTGAAAATAGCTGATTGCCCATATTACCTTATCCGTAGTAATGAAATAAGCAAAAGAGGAGTCATTAGTGCACATGGCCTGTTACTGATTGATTCATTCATTAGAATCCATACACCTGGCAAGTGAGTTGTAAGGTTTCGTCACTTTGGCCCATGATTTGGCCCATCTACCGTCGTCTAATTGTAGGTTTTGGAAAGAATCTTCCGAAGTCTCGCCGCATCTTTCGTAGACTCAATGTCTTCACAGAATTTAATACTATTCTTGCTTTAGCCTCCTTTATAGCTTTATTATAGTCGTTTACCAGACTTTTGTAGGCACTCCAGTGGCTATCTTTCTGAACTGACACCTAACTTCCGTTCTTAGTGAGATGAGAGCGTCATCAAAATCACGCCACGTTTCGAGGATCTGATGGTCTTACAAGAAACTATGAATGCATCGTCCAATGCCTTTGTTAGTCATTCCACATAACATGATCAATATCCGACTCAGTGTGAAGGCGTTTAATCTTACAATTCGCTATTGTTTTAATTTGTTTCTAATCCGTTTTTCTCGGATTCCTATTGATTCCTTAAAAGCTATATTGAAAAGAATGAACATATGATCAGAGAAGAAGTCTTCTTAGTATGATCCATATTACAGCACAGAGTTACGTCGAGAACATCTTCCCATGAGTGTGGGAATTTTAATGTCGGAGTATTAACGCGATTACAGACAAGCAAAACGTTTGTATTAATGTAATCAAAAAGTAACTCACCTGGGTCCGTCGTCGTCGATGTGAGCACTTTCCATCCTGTGCTCTATTATCGACTCCTCCTTACCTCATATATTATTAGACATATATTTTGCTGGTGTCCACACGCACGTCATTAGGGCCGAAGGTCAGTGTGTGGCCCTTAGTACCCAGGGCCGTAACACTTCACCAGGGGGGGCCTCCTAATAATTTTACCGACCCTGATAAGCTTCCAATTACTCATCGGAACATCCGGCTTATGGTGATTGTAATAGAGTTCTTTCCGTTGGGTCTGGACTTCATTGTAGTTTTTTTCTAAGAATGTTCCTTTTACCATTGAAGAGTTTTATTGATTTGCTCATTAGTAGACGTTTATTCAACTTTTTGTTTGGAATTTATTGGCAAAGGTCTTCTAGAATAATAGATGTTAGTGAATTTAGTCAATTTTCAATACTCACAGGTGTTGGAATTTTCTCTGGTATAACGTTCTGGTACTTTTTCTAAGCAGGAAGTTTGTAGTTGTATGTGATATGCGGAGCTTTAACCATTGCTTCTGTCTCTAGGGTACAAAGGACTTGAGCTTGATTGGATTGCAGTTGACCATCAAGAGTTTCCATGGACCTAATGTGAAGCATTGGGTTTATTAATAGGATGTCTATCATTCTTATTTCGTTGGTGTGAATAGAATTGCAGTATGGTGAATGAAAAAGTTGACTTTCTGATGATAATATTTCAGAGTGGAACCAGCAGTGTTAGTTTTTAAACAATTGGAATCCCATAAAGGATGTTTTGCTTTGATGTTTCCTATAGTGATAAATTAATTTTGGCATGGTGTTATCCTTTTTAGAATACTTCTATTGTTTGATATTACTTCAATAGACATGTTTTCTAAGGTTTTTTATTTGTGAAACATACAACACATCTCCCATGAGGTTTTCTGTCATTGACAAATATTATTGAAATTTATTTTGTAAACAATAATCATTTCACTATAGCAATTGTAACCACTTTAAATGTCCTTATTCTGCTTAGAAAAAATAATTCCATTCTTAAAACTCTTATTGTTATTGATTTAATTTACAGATTTTAATAATAAAACTAACAAAAACTATCTCTTACAGCTACGACTTCATATATCTTTGCAATTTTCCTATTATCGCAATGTATTTGTCAGAAAGACAATTCAGAAATTCAGACAGCGCTGAAATCAATTTCAGATGGATCACAAAAATTCGCTTTGGACTTATTTTTAAAAGCAGCAACCACTCTCAAAGATACAAATTCCGATGAAGGCGACTTTATGATTTCGCCATTGTCAATTTGGTCTGGTCTTATATTGATATTGGAAGGAGCTAGTGGAAATACTCTTACCGAGCTTCAAAATACTCTCAGAATAGATCAAAATACATCTTCCGTCAAAGAAGCCTATAAAAGCATAAATACCGCACTAAATGTGAACACGACTAATGTGCAGATTTCCAACTTACAAGCAATTTTCACTGATAAAAGCCATGCAATAAATAAGGATTACGAAGACACAATACAACAAACTTATCAAGCCAATTTTGTTCCTGTTGACTTTAAGAATGGTAAAGAAGCCGCAACTATAATTAACGATTTTGTAAAGACATCCACTCAAAATTTGATCAAAGAATTAGTCTATCCTGAAGATTTGAGTAACGCTTATCTAATTTTGATTTCGACTATTTTCTTCAACGGAAAATGGGCGGTAAATGTTCATATAATGACGAGATTTATAAACTATAGATTCCGAAATGTATTCGTCTCTAATTGTTAATTCTGAACTAAGCTAATCCGCTAAAATACGTTTTGTTTTTTGACGCATTTTGATTGGCTAGAATATATCGATTACTTTCTCTTTAGAATAATTAAGCCAATCAAAAGAGTCTTCTTTTTAAACGAATTTTGATAAGGTAGAACTTATCGGTTTCTTTCTATATAAAACCAATCAAATCAATTTCTTGGACATACAGAGACACATATATGTAATATATTTCAGAAAATAGTTTAGTTAATTTTTTTTAAGAAAATATTTTATTTAATTGACCAATTTTAGGTTCCTTTTGACAAGTCTGATACCAAAGAAGAAGACTTTTATGGCGACGACGGGAAAGCCGTAGGGAAAGTGAATATGATGTTCAAGAAGGAACGTTTAAATTACGGATCAATACCTCAACTAGATTCAGTTGTCTTCGAACTTCCCTACGACATTGATAACAATTTGTGTATGATTGTTGTACTGCCAAATGAAGGTGTACGCTTGTTTAGTGTAATCAGTAAACTAGCTTCTGTTGGGCCAGCTGGAATATTTGATGTTCTACAAAAAGTTAGACAAGAGGACGAAGAAGGAATGGAAACAGAGTTGTTCTTCCCTCGGTTTACCACTGAAACGGACTTCAATTTAAATTCACTACTCATTGAAATGGGGATTCGGGATCTGTTTAGTAGTAAACTGGCAAACTTGAGCAAGATTTCAGAACAGTCTTTACATTTGTCTAGGATTATTCATAAGACTACAATTGAAGTAACTGAAAATGGAACCGTTGCATCTGCAGCAACTGCGCTAGGCATAGACTTCCTGATTTTATCTCCAACGATTAAAGTGAATAGGCCATTCGCATATTTTATTGTTGAGAAATCAACTGGATCGCTGTTGTTTTTGGGACAAATAAAGAATCCTGGAGTTGTTTAGAAAATATTTCGGATTTTTATAATAACATTTCAGTTGTATAACAAAATTGTATGAGTTTTTAGATTTTACTATTTAATTTTAATTATTGAGTGGGAGTTTGACTACAGATGTAGGAGTTTTTCCTACTGACGTGTAAAAAATGTTCAAGTTTTACTCACTGATGTAGGAGTCTTTCCTACAAATGTGCGAGTTTTTCAAACAGATGTCTTTCCTAGAGACGTGGGAGTTTTACTTGTAGGATGTAGGAATTTTTCCTATGGATGTGGGAGTATTACTTACTGATGTAGGAGTCTTTTCTACAGATGTGTGAGTCTCAATTACTGATGTATTAGTCTTTTCTGCAGAAATAGGAGGTTTTACTACATATACGGAAGTTTTTCTCACTGATGTAGGAGTCTTTCCTACAGACGTGGGAGTTTTACTTGCTGATGTAGGAATTTGTAAATGAATTTTGTTGACTACAAGAAATAATTTCCAAATTATAAACAAAAAATCTAATTTAAACGTATAGCTACATTTTGTAATTGTTTTTCAGATAAGAAAACTTTCGGAGTCTGATATTTTCCACTGAAACGAAGCACCCTATGAGAGCAAGAAAAAGAGCTTTCTCAGTAGGAATATTACAAACAGGGTGCTTGGGCTGAAGTGGAAAACATCAGATTCTAAAGGTTTGCATATCTACGGTTTGTCTATCCTCCAATCAAAATTGACATGTATAGTTTTCGTGAATGTCAGTATCGATATAGCACAATTTTATTGCATTTTGTTACAACAGTGTTACAAAACTGTGCGACAACTTTCAATAAGCCGTTTAAAATTTGAAATTCAAGTAAAAGTAAATTATTAATCGTTTTTTTTAGTTCCTCTTTCTTTGTCAACAGATATAAAACAACTAGTGATGAGTAAACGCAAAGCTTTAAAACCAAACATTTGAAATTGTATGTTTTTTTAATGATCCATTACCTCAGATATTTATGAAAAGCAGACGTGAACAATAAAACTTTGTCCTCTCACTTTAACCTTGACATGAAACACGTCCTGTCCTCCCGTTTTGTGCTGCAATTCTAGTAATTTGTTATTTATTGGAAGCAGAAGAAAAGCAAAGCAATCGAAAAATCGTTTATCAAAGAAATGTACGCGTAAGGAAAGTAATTTTTTATGATTTATTATCGTCGAATAAATATCGTGAAAACTTTCTATTTACAGTCAACATGTGTTGTGTTGTAGTGTGTACAATGCAGACATAACAGGATGATATGATGTGAAATTGATGATCCTGTCAGTCAGCTAGTTACGGTGCTGTTTTGTCTGGGAAGCCAGATAGCAAGAATTTCACTTCACCATTTTTTACGATCCCGTATTGAAAATCTGTTTTTTATTAGATAAGGGACGTTTTGACAGTAGTCGGGCGAAAGGCAGACAAAATTGATACAGAGTACATAGAATTCTTATTAATCATCAAAAAAGAAAATCATTATAATTTATTCGCCATTTTCTTTTTATTATACTAAAAAATAACACCAACGGCAATAATGTTGTTAAGTGCTTCATGGAAAATTAAAGTATATGTAGGAGAAAAAACATAGAAAAGAAAAACTTTACACCTCCATTCGATGTCGTTGTCATTATACAATTTTTGTTGACGGAAAAGTGAAGGGAAACGGGAAAATTATTATGTGATTTTTCCTTATACTATACCTGAATATTATGGGTTCTTAAATTTATGATTGTGGATTCACCCTCACCTACAACTTTACAGCACAGTTGCTCGAAGGAACTGTCACAAAGAAAATAATTACGTTGTATAAAAGGTTTTTAGCATCACTTTCAATGTATAACTTAAGAGTGTTTTTTTTTTAATACTTCCTGATGCACCATTAATAATATAGGTGTCTTCTGAGGAAAATGGAAAAGAACCATCGGTTATTTTGTTTGCTTTTATACTTCTTTGTAACCAAGGAAGACCAACAAAGCTTAAATATTGTAATTCTATAGAATTTTAATTGTAAAGTGGTGTATCTTTAAATTGTTTGCTTTAAATAATATTTTTTGTTTAAATAGTTCATTAATAGATACAGCTATGACATTGTGGATATTTTTGGACACAGATTTCTTCTAGACACAAATCCTGTAATTGATCCTAGTCGTGAGGCCCAGTCAGAATCCGAATAAGTTAACAAATCAGAGATCCTATTTTTTCAAAATGATAGTTTCGCATATTTTGTTGATTGAAAGTATCTAAAAATCCTTTTGATACCAGTCCTGCATCCCGGATTATTGTTGATGATCCTGCAGATGATGATACTTGCTTAAATTATCTTGTTGATACAGAACTGTCTTCATCTCAGACTGTTTCTTTAATTATTACGGCAACAAGCCATATTAACATTAATTCATTTTATCTTGTAGATAACCTTTGACAGCATTAATTTCCTCGAGTTCGTGATTATATTTAGTAGAAACTTCAGATAGGTACATTCAGAGAAAAGTTTGTGAAGGTATCTGAATTATGGTTCTGGAATCCTTATTAAATAGCCAATACCACAATAGCTACATCTATTATTTTCTTTAACCTATGTCAATCTTCACGTGGTTCACAAATTCTATTCCGTTCATTCTGAAAAAAGTTTATCCAAAGCCCAAAAACGACTTCCAGCAATGGAATTAAGTTCAATTGGCTTACTGACATCTGAATGGACTAGCTTCAGAACTCTCGAAGAACATGTATTACTTGAAGGTAAAGGATGACGATGCTGTTTGCCTTTTATACATGTAATGCATTCCAGATCCTCGATTTTATAAAAGCTTACACTATCTTTGGGCAAATGTGCAAGGCGTCTAAGCTAAATCACATATGTAGATTCTTCATTGGTCAAAAAACTCATTTTTGTTTGATTATTCTTGCATCCCTTAACTTGAGGAAAACTCAATTTGAAGAAAATTCTTAAGTGATTCTTAAAGTTTGGAATGCTAAATTCAATTCTTATCTCATTTAATATCAACTTCATATGTTGGTAAATAAATTGATTGATTTTCTCGAAAAATGCAACTCTCAGTAGACCACTATGAATAGACCTAGCTGGCGAAGATTGCTCTGACATCCCAAAGGAATACTATTTATAACACTATCCTTGCGATTTTGAATATGGCGTTTTGAACATCATTGAATAAATATATGCTTAATTCTTGAAAATCTCCAAACGATATAATCTAGTGTTTGCTAAAGTTGATCATCTCAAGAATATATGTCTAGCCTTGAAAACCCAAGCCACAACTCAAAATAGTTTTCGGGTTCTCAATGTAAATTTTTTGTTTCTTGGCCAAAATGTCGTATGGCTTAGTAAAAAAGCTGGTCTCTTTAACCAACAACTCTTGTTTGAAGGATACATTGCCGTTTTAAATTTTGTAGTATTATCTGCCACGCTTAAGCTCTTCTATATATTCGAAAAGGCAGCGTGAGGGCTATACACCACCAACAACCCCCTCAACTAGTCAGGAAAGCTATTGGTAAACGACGAAGACATTCTTGCATGCTGGAGAGAGTACTTCCCAGAACTTCTTGGCTATGGTCCCTTAGAAACATCAGCGAGTCAAATCTATGAGGAGGATGCCGATAGCCATACTCAAGTTAAAGAACAACAAAAGTTCTGATTTGATACCAACGATTACCAATGCGGTTTCCGTCCCGGCAAATCTATCACGGATCAGATCTTTACGCTACTACAAATATTGGAAAAGACAAGAGAATTTCGAATCGATACGCATCACCTTTTTATTGATTTTAAACAGGCTTACGATTGCATCATTAGAGATGAGCTTCTGAGATGATGAAACTGGGTATCCCTAAGAGATTCATCCTACTATGTCAGATGACCCTATCAGATACGAAAAGTGCAGTTCGAGTAAACAAGAAAGTGTCGGAAGCTTTTAACATCACACAAGGTTTCAGACCGGGAGATGCACTTTCCTTTGACCTGTTTAATGTATGCCTGGAAATCATTGTTCCAAGAGCTAACATCAGAGCATAATAACCAAGTCTGTGCAACATTTGCCGTATTCAGATGACATTGACATCGTCACAAGAAACATAGAAGATCTGCAGACAAGCTAAAACCACATTAGTAGGCATGCTACATCAATGGGCCTCAGAGTGAATATCGAGACGACCAAATATATGAAATTGAGTAGAATCCAAGCAGATTGGATTGGTGATACATTAACATTGGCACTGACAAGTTTTTAGTCAGTAAAGGATTTCACGCATATTGGGTCTTCAGTTAACACCCAAAAAGACATCATCCAGAGAAGCATTAAACTAAACATATACAGCATTATACCTGTTCTGAACATGTATGGCGCATGTCGGATGAAGTGCCACCCAAAAAGATCGAGCCAGTTTCTCGAAGACAAGGTCGACAACGGATGCGATGGTTATACTGCCTTGAAGTAGACCTTAAATCACAAACTGTACCGCTGAGACCGCAAAC
>JXPG01018390.1:0-10498 GCA_001015175.1 Megaselia abdita
AATATAATATAATATAATATAATATAATTGTATAATATAAAGTATTCATTGACAAATAAAAAAAACCGCTAATATTTGGAATTCCCCTAAACTTCATGCCAAGCCTATGAGTAGCGTATGTATGATAACATCTCATTAGGCGCCAATATAAATCCACATTTTGTGATCTCATAATGCGATTTTTAACAATTTATTGTTTTATATAGAAACAGTTACCATAGTAAAATATAAATATAGTTTCAGTTTTGATCCTTATTCTATCACTAGTGAAAAAGAAAAGACTGGATCTTTTTTTTTTCTTAAATAATTTTCAAATTCAGGAACTTACCATTAATGATATCACTACCATTACTGACCATCTCTATCTTGTGAGACAGCAAATTATTCTTCCACTGAAGAGTAAAAGGGAAAACTATATATAAGATATTATCGTTAGTGTTAACTTCAACAATTTCTTCACGCCACTTATCTTATAACATTTTGTTTCTATGTGTATATGGATTTCTAATTTTCAGCAAATTAAAGTAGTGGGTTGATGCTGGTGCTAGCACTCACGCCTTTATCATTTCAATGCTGATGAAGTAAAAGAGTACAGAGTACAACTCACTTGTTAAAATAGCAGACACATCTTTCACTGACTCTATTCAGAGGAAGAGCGAACACTAAAAGCACTGATGTAGAAAAGCCGCTGGTAAACACATAAGAAGCATACAATCCTTTATATCATTTATACAACTTTGAGTTTTTATTTATACCGATGTGCGTTCTAGTAATACATTTTTCTGAGCATTGCCTTATGGCATTGATCAATATCCAAACATTTTCAAGCTACTATACACACCAAAAAATAATTTAGTAGATTTTTAAATATATTGATAGTTTGTTTTATATATTGAATCTTTATTTTCAATAAATTTTATGATTTAAATACATTTTCAAAGCACGTTAAAAAAAAGTTTAATTGAGTTCAAACAAATATGTCTTCAAGTTTTCTGAACATTTATTTTTATGTGTTCGAAATTGATTGTTTTAAATTTTGCTTCTAATCAAACAACAGTTTGTTTAAGAATGTGATATTTCGAATAAATCGTACTTTGATTCAAATTATATTTATTACTTAGCGTGTATGGTTCTAAGTATTGAAACTCAAAATGAAAGTATCTAATACTTTTGTGGCGATACAAAAGATTTAGTAAAGTTTCTCCTATTACTGATATATGCATATAAAAAATACCGGACACATTGGAATCGATGTAGCATTTTTTGTACCACTACCACATAATTTGTCTTCCACAATTACACAATAATATTATTTGAAAAACAGCCATATGATTCACACTAGAAAAGTTAGAAGAAGTTTCTCGAAGCAAAATAAATGAAGCAGTGAAGTAGAACTACGTTTTGTAGAGCTAGTGTTTTCGCAACATAGGGGTTGATGATTTCCGAATATTTGTTAGCACTTTTTCTCCAAAACATACTTAAACTTACAAAATAGATCTTTTTTATAATTTAGAAGAAATTTGTTTAAATTCATATTAAATATTTTATATTTTCAACCAAAGAAACGACAGTGAATTTGTTTTCTGATTAAAAAAAAGCCACTATAAGAATTGAAATTTTCAAATTGGTTCTGATAGTTTAACTTAAGTATATTACAGTACTCAGCAGGATTTAAAAATATATTCTATCTGAAAAGTATATCCTTCATTTCCAGAACAATAATAATCTTTTCAAACAAAAATTTTATTTCATCCATTCATATGTATTTCAACTGAAAGTGTTGGCAATTCATAAAACAACGATCATAAGTTCAAAGAGATCAATTCAATTTGACTTAGCGCCAAGTCGACAACGCACACACGACTTACGTAGCAGATGATGATCACTTATTTCTAATCTGCGCGGCTTATCTCCTGGTATAAAGTTTGTTCAGTACAATACAAATACACCCAAAAAACTATCATTATAGTGTAATCAGGAATAGTAGTACTTAGTCGGTTTCATTCAGATTTAACCGAAACTGCATAGAATTTACACATCACTTAGTAGAGAGATGTGCTGTGACGATGATGATGTTGAAGAAGAAGGAATTCAATCAATTTTAATTGAATTTAAAAGTCAAACGATAGGGTCGTGTGATCATTCATTTAAACTATATAAGAATTTCATTGGTTTCGATTCTGGGAAAATACCTATATAGAAGGCCGGAGCCGGCTTTTAAGCTTGCCAACAACAAATTACTTTGTTTTGAAAGAAAATTACTGGTACATTTCCGAACAAAACAGACGGACAGACATCACACCAATTGGAATATAATGGAAACGGGCTCCTGGTTAGGTTAAGAGTTATCAATGAACTTACTTAATCATCAATGATTTTGTTGAAATTTGATATATGTTTATGTTTTGTTTAATTTGTTTTTGTGTTTTGTGGGTCTGTAGTCTGGAGCTGATTCGCTCAGTCTCGAAATGCGTGGGATTATGCTTTTTAGTTGTTTATTTACTATATATAAGATTACGGCCGGTTGGCTGTGAAACCATCTCATTTCTAGTAACAGATTATGTTTAGAGGACCATTAAAAGAATTTTCTGAATATTTAACTTTATTAATAAACTTTATATTGAATTTTCTTAAGCCGCGAAAAAATTAAGCAAACAAAAACTAAATCACACAACGAGCCAAAGCTGACTCACGGTGTAGCAGTGACATTAAGGAATGTTTGCTTCCTATGTGTTTACCAGCTGCTTTTCTACATCAGTGTTGTTAGTTTTCCCTCTTCCTCTGAATAGAGTCAGTGATGAGCTGTCTGCTATTTTAACGAGTGTATTAGAGGTACCCTTTTATTTCATCAACATCGAAACGACGAGGGTGGCGTCAGGTAGTATATCCGACTCACACGAAAGAAAATTTCTTACGAAAAATTCTGACGTGTGCACTGAGGATCGAACNAGAGTCAGTGATGAGCTGTCTGCTATTTTAACGAGTGTATTAGAGGTACCCTTTTATTTTATTAACATTGAAACGACGAGGGTTGCGTCAGGTAGCTCAACTGGTATCGCATCAGATACAGAACTTTTGTTGTTCTTCAACTTCGATATGATCGCTTTAATCTCTGTGATTGAGGGTGGTGGTAGTTCCTCGGGTTCCTCCAGCGTGCAAGAATTTCTTCGTCGTTTACCAATAGCTTTCCTGACAAGTCGGTACACAGGGTTGTTGGTTGTGTATAGACCTCACTCTGTCTTTTTACCTGATGGAACTTTATGATGTCACTTTATGATTCTCGTGACGTTTGGCTCGGCAAAGCTTGACTGCTCTTCTCCTCGCTTCTCTGTACTGCTCCTTCTGCGAAGTACCAGCTCCTCTGTTGTTTTTTGTTCCGAGCCACTTCTGGCTCTCCGTGTTCTTCTCTCTGGTCACTTGTATGCACTCATCGTCAAACTATTCCTTATTGGGTCTGCGTTGTATCGGGCCCAAAACTTCAATCGCCACCGATGTTAATGCGCTGGAGCATATCTTTCAGTAATCTTCGACTGGTACGTTAGTTTGCACATTTTGTAGATTGCGCGTGACCGTGCTGGAGAAATCCGTAGATGTTTCCACGGATTTTAGTGCTTCGATATTGAATCCCTTGGTGGTCTGTTGGTTGTCATACTTAGCTCTGGATATTCTGGACCAGATCTTTGCTATCACTAGATAGTAGTCAGAATCGATGTTGGCTCCTCTGAAGTATCTAACGTCCATTACGTTCTAAGCATGCCGGGAATTTGAAAGCACGTGGTCGATCTGGTTTTCAGCGCCATTTGCAGTTCTCCATGTAACCTATTGTGGATGTTCTTATGAAGCTCTCTGCTAGCAGCGAAATTGATAAGTCTACATCCGTTGTCAGTGGATTTCTGGTGCTTGCTGTGGCGTCCAATAATGCCTTGGTAGACTTCTTCCCTTCCAATCTTAGCATTGAAGTCACCAATGATGTATTTAGCGTAATGCTTGGCGCTAGTGGTTGTTTTCTGTCCGTGCATAGGCGCAAATAAAAGTGGTGTTGTAAAAAGTACCTTTCAACCGTATCGCACATATTATATTTGTAAAGCTTGGATACCTTTGAATACCCTTTTGCTGCTTTGATGTAATTTTGTGAGGGCGGGATATTTTTACAATCCGTGCTTTCTGATGTTAAAATAATATTCAATAAAATTAAATAGCAAACCTAATATTTTTGAAATGGATTAATTTTTTTTACAAAAATTTACTTCTTCGTCGTGTTTCATCTCAAACAGTCTTAAAAAAGAGATTTCTTGAGGACCATAAATTCATTTCTGGCTGGACCTTGTCGACTTTATTGTGATTGAAGATATTCTACAAACTCGAAAGTCATGATATAATCTTCTTCGATAGTGAATATAAATAGTATATTAACTATTGTAGCACTAAAATATATAAAGAAATCAAAGTCAACAACCATAATAATGAATCATATTGCATCATAAGATCACGCGTTTAAAGTCAATAAGCAGATAGCTGCCCATAATTATCAATATATTGGCGATCAAGTCTTACTGTATGTGTACGCATGTTACAATATCAAAGAACAGTAATTCACATAAAAGTCGTTTCTGTCATAATTAAAAAAAAAAAAATTAACATTTTTGTTTCTTTTAGATCAATACCTGAGCGACCTTTTCGTGGTTTGAGTTCCGTGGTGGTCCTGAGCTTTTCTGACAATGAACTTGACGAAATTCCGAAGCACGCGCTGTTTCATTTTCCGAATGTCTCGACGCTGGACTTTGCAAAAGGTAGAATCAACTATATAGGCCAAGATGATTTTAAACGAGTTCAAGAGGTTCGGCATCTGATTTTGGTCAACAACAATATATCTCGAATAGATCACGGGGCATTTCCAAAGAAACTTAGACAAATTCATTTAGCTCACAATCGAATAAACAATTTAAATGGAACTTTGAGAGAATTGGAATTTTTGGAATCCCTTTTTGTGAACAACAATAATATATCAAGCTTGGAAGAGGAATTGCCAAGGTCACCCTATTTACGTTTCATTTTGGCTCAAAACAATGAACTGGAGAAACTCCCAACGCAACTGAAAACATATCCAAATATGGTTTCTTTATATTTTCAAAACAATAAAATTAAGTCTCTGGATGGTATCATTCAGAACATGACCAAATTGACATTTCTGAAAATTGGCGACAATGAAATAGAATTTATTGATTCAAATGAGTTCAGTCAGGCATATAACCTTGAAGATCTCGACATGACCAGCAACAGCATTCATTCTACTAATGGATCTTTGATGTATCTAGCAGAGCTTAGAACAGCTAATTTTTCTCGTAACAAAATAAAGGCGTTTAACCTGGATGAAATCAAAACTTTGAGATTCTTAAAGTTATTGGTCTTGTCTCACAATGAAATAGAGCAGTTGTACCCAGCTGATTTCACAGAACCACACGATAAATTTCACTCCACATTGGAATTACATTTGGAGTACAATCGTTTAAAGACCTTGAACAACGCTTTCAAAGGAATCGATAATTTAAAATCAATAATTTTAACTCACAACAATTTGGAAAGTTTATCTTCTAAGGATTTTGACGGTTTACCAAACTTGGAAACTCTGGATGTCTCGTTTAATGAGATTTTGACATTGGAAAATTTAGCCTTGGTGAGTATGTCATACTTTTATATGTACATTATACACGAGCGAGCGAGTATCCGCAATGATTGAATGAGAAATCGGGTTTTTTTATATTGAAGTTTAAAATGAAGCGGTGTAGTAGAACTGCAGTAGTAGCAGCACTAGGGTTTTTAGTAAAATTAATAATAAAAACTCATTGTGTTTTATTTGCCCCTTTCCTACTCCCCAAATTTAGATAGGGGTTATTCCTACCTTCAAAATGAACCACACGACGCTACATGATTCAAAATAAGGAAGTTACCCAAGTAACCTTGATGACGAGTCATGACCAATCGTCAGAATGACGTCATAAGACTTTCTTATTACGTCATTTGCCAGTCGAAGTCTGACGATATGTTTGCTTGTAGTGAATTGTCATAAAATTACGAAAATTTGACTTGATTATGACAGATTTATAAATAATTCCCTACAAGCAATGAGTTCGTCAGACTTTGACCGGTAAATGACGTTAAAAGGTCGTCTTATGACGTCATTTTGACGCTGGTCACGATTTGGTTACTTGGGTATGCACTAAAATGTCAAATTTTTATATGCCATTTTACTGTTTTTCGCTTCTCTACGCCACCGCATTCAGAAATTCTAAGAAACTATCAGGGTTTGAAAACTTCATCAGTACAATCAAAACGCGTTATCAAACTTGAGAATCGAATAAAATTTGCAAAACTCAGTGGTAATTTCGTAAAATAGAAAATGTGGGTGTGTGATACATTGACAAATAACGGAAAAAGGTTGATTGTTATGATTCCCAATATATTAACTAAGTGCGGAGTTTGTTTAGAAGAAGATCTGGAACCCAAGGTGGTAGGAATGGTACAATTTTACTACTTACGGAATGTAGTCTAGTGCTAGTGAAATCAATACAATAGAAAGCGAATACATTAGTTTTGAATTGTCTTAACTAAAGTGTAACGACTAATTATTATTATTAATTAAACTTTTCAGACCTGGCTTCCTAATATGAAGACGTTACGTGCCGCTAACAACAACCTAACATCATTAGACAAAGATTTCCATAACATGCCGACTTTATGTCAAGCCCATTTGAACAACAATCAAATCACATCAGTATCGTATGATTTGGTATCAAATACGCAGTGCATGAACCTCAACGTTGAGGGAAAGCTAGAAGTGTGGCTGGAAAGTAAGTACTTTCGAATCGCTTCTCTTTATACGTCATATTTCTTTATTTCATTAACTCACTTATATAAATAACAAAACATTCCATTGTTTACAGACAATCCTATAATGTGTGATAGCAACACTTATACTGAATTGTGTTCACAATTGGCTAGAAGAAATTCACGATTGAGAGGAAAATCACAATGTTATGAAAACGACATGGAGGTTTGCTTGGATGATCCCATTGATATTATAAGTGTGGAGAATTCGAATGCCTACAAAATCCATCACATCCCAATTATAAAAGCTGGTGGAACACCTTCATCCGCTAAGCAGCGCATTGCTACATTGACGCCAACACCGCAAACAGCCTCAAATGCTCAAATCCTAGCAACTATCCAGACATTATATGCCCAGGTTTCATCTTCGCCTCCAACGATTGAGAATACGACCATATGGAAACCAATTGAAATAGTCACTCAGCCAACGACGCTGGCAGAACCAACTATTCTTACTATTCAAGATCCAACAATGTCGAAGAGAAACGCAAAAGAAGACAACGATATTAAATTGGACTCCTTATAAATCCGTCCTAAATTACCAGCTAGCACTAACTATGCATTACCCTAAACGGGGTCATCCAGTTGTAATCTGTCGTCATTAATGTAATTAAACATTTATTAATTAATAAAATATATTCATAAGTTAATGAAGGTTAAACACTTATTTTGGTGGGGTGTTTTTTCTTGCGAAATTTAAAAAACTTGTTTGTATTAGAATGTTATATAAAAAAAGAAACTAAGAATTTATAAACACTTACCATCAATTAGCTTAGTTAGGAGCGCATCTTACTTCCACACTAAACTGTTAGGTTCGAAGCTTGTATTTGCCAGTTGAAGCTATAAATATGGCTCCCAATATAACCCCCCACCAAAAACATTCATCCGCATTTCTTTTTAAAATATCCACAAAATTAAAATTAAAAACAAAAATTAACAAAAAATCTTTATTTAAAAATTTAAGGGTATTCTCAGTTTCAGCCGTAATTCATATTTTTTGTGGATTGGTATTGAGCGGATAAATTCATTTGCTGTTGCTGCTGCATTTGAATATTTTCTTGGCACCATTCCACAAAATCATCGATCAATACTGGCCAAGCACCCTCTGAGTCATAGTTTTTCATGTCATCATCGATGTGTATCGAAAAGTCTAACAACAAATTCCACGTGTCTTTTGGAATACTACGTTTGTGTTTTTCCTGGAGAGTAAATAAATATTATGAACCATATTATCAGTGATTTATCAATGTTATAAGATGAAATAAATGCTTTAAACCAATCACTATTAATTAAGCGAAAAATATTGCACCTCGACATAACGCCCTCTGACATATTGCCTGAGTAACAAAAAGATTTTAGAGTATGACAAAACACATAAAGAATTAGCATCCAATTAATAGGAAATTACATTATATCCAGCTTTAAAAGACTTAAGATTTTGAAACAAGATCCACCGACCTAGAATTGAGGAAAAACACCCGAACGGGTTTTTCGGGCCTTCAAATTATTTGGATTAAAGTGTCATCCAATATCCAGAAACTGTTCTAGTGTATGCACTTTTTTCCAAAAGCAATTTTCGAGGACCCAAAGTATTTTTTGGAAAATATTTAATATATGCAAGAGTAATAAACTTAAATAAGCCAGAGGTAAAAACAACTACTTTCGAAAATTTAACAAACAACAACATGACATTTTTGAGTTAAAAGTCAAGTACACCCAATAATGGTAAAGTAAATACCATGAGAATAGTAACTTCTTAATTTTACCATTCCACATGGTAACATTTTAAATTTACTATTCGATAGTAAGATTTCCTGAGAATAGTAATATATACTATCTATTTTAAGGGTGTCCGGTTAAAGTTGTAGATCCAAATAACAACATGTTAATGTAAAACTATGGTTTTTCGGAAACTTATAGAGTGCGCTCTTTTAAGTAATCTCAGCAATATTTTCTGCTTAGAATAAGGTTCAAGTCATATTTATCGGTTTTAAACTTTCTGATCCAATTCTGAACTTCAAACCAAAGAAGAACAGCCACGAAGTGAGTAACATAAAAAGAAAATTAAATAGAAATTATGTATATTTTTTAATCAGGTCTTAAGTTCTGTAAAACGTGGGAGGGTCAACATCAAGACAAGTTGCAGTTAGTGGAGTCTCGTTGGAAGGACACGTTTTCTTGATGAAACCTAAAGTTTTCAAACTCTTTTGTAAAAGATGTCTAATTTTATTGGTAAAAGGAATTAAACTAAATACTAATTTTTTTTAAGTAGCAAAATTATGGAAATTAAAATCAGAAACTAATTAAAAAAAACATAACAAATATTTAATATGGTGGAAAATTTAAAAAAATCAATTTTTTCCAATGGATTTTGTATTTTGAAGATATTTTGAAGACTGCATTCGGATCTAAAGTCAAATTTAGACTTCGAAACAATATCCGCAACTGTTTTAAGTCTATGTAATTAAAACGATTTTGCACTCTGAAATTTTGTTTTTTAATATTCACAAGATCCCTGAAAGATAATTTAATGATCTTTTTGAGTACTATTATATTTCAATGTTTAGTATTTCACAAAGTCTTTGGATTTTTTTTCCAAATAATGGTAATTGTCTCCTACATCAAAAAAATATAATTTTTTTTTTTTGGAATCAGTATGAAAATATTTTTGGTGAGTTTGTATAACATAAATATTATTTTTCTTATTATTTAAAAATATATTTCCTAATTTACCCAATTGTATGTATAACAACATTTTAACTATGTAACATCATAATTCTATAGAAGAATATCTCCAAAAATATTAATATTATAAAAATACAGTGCTGGTATTTCGTTAATTCACCAAAAACGTAAAGTTACAAATGAACTTATCTTCTTCTTGAATAGATTTTTGTTGCCAAAAATGTTACTATTTTATATTGCCTTTTTAACAAGACTTTTACTTTTATGAGCCAGATTTGTTATCATCAGGTTGAAATTTAGAAATAAAATAGGAATTGTGAAAGAAGCAATGGTTACAATATTGTTTACAGGTCCAGAATTTTGTTCGTTTTAAATTGATTTTCATTTAATTCATTATTATCGAATACTTCTATATATAGGGTTCGTACAAGAAATGCAGAGAGTAAAATAAACCTTTTTAAGCCCTAATTTTTCTTCAGAATAATCCCTACAAATTTATTGGTTAAATTAACAAGTTCAATTTTCGTATTTAAAACAAATATTTTTTAATAAGATTGCACTTAAATTAGAAAATTCTAAAACAATCTTTATTCTATACTAAGATTTTGTGTACTGTAACAAAAAAAGGAGTATTATGATGAATTCGAAAATATTGTTACATTCATTAGGTAGCCTTAATATTGATCTACTAAAAATACTTTACAAAATAAACTACTTTGATAAAATAGAGCCCTTCAGGTTTTATTTCCTGACATGTACCCTTGAATACATTTTAAACTATTGTTAAAATGTTTGGGAACTTTTTGAACTTCTAAAAAACGAAAACTAATTTACAGTCTTGACCAATAACACATCTTTTCTCCAGTAAAATTTATAGCAACATAGAAGATATTTGTTTTTTGTTGTTCACATTTTCAGAAAAAACTTT
>JXPG01018418.1:0-10059 GCA_001015175.1 Megaselia abdita
CTACAGGACTCTCATTACACCTATTCTGACATATGGGGCTGAGCCGTGGACATTACCAGAATCAGACGAAAATCCTCTGAAAGTATATTTGGCCCTATGTATGCAAACAATGAGTGGCGCATACGATACAATCATGAGCTATATGCAGACTCCAGTATNTTGATAGAGTACGAAAATAACAACATGTATGGCGCATGTCGGATGAAGCACCACCAAAAGAGATCGCAGATTGTCTTGCTGCAAAAGTACCTTGCTATGAAAAAGGTGGAACAAATAAAGTCACCTCAGATTTTTTTTAATCAAAAAGAATCAGAAACAGGACCGCAAACCGAGAGAGCTACAGATTTTGAATCGACTCCACACTTCATTTTATATTTTAAACTTTAAATTTAGCTAAGATTTAAAATGTTTATTTTATTTTTATAAAGCTGCTCACATCTTAAGACAAGTGTTTTATTTTAAGACTTCATATTTAATTTTTAAAAATTGTAGTATATCGAAAATGTATGATTAGTATTTTAAAATTTGTATTAATTTAGTTGCTCACACGGAGACTTAATAATTTTACAGTTTTCAGAATTGAAATATCTGATACAAAACTCGAAACATGTTTCAGTTCTTCAGGATATTTCGATGTTGAAATAAGTAAAATGTTGACGGACTGAATTCTTCGTCTTTGCGTGTGAAGGAAATGCGAAAAATATTTCATTCAATTTTAACAATTATAATAATGTTCGATCTAATTTTTTTTTTTATAAACAATATAAAATAACAAAACATCACTTTATCAACGAAAAGAAAACAGTCTTGGTAACTCAATTTGATAGAGCAGTGTCCTAAACAGACAGAGGCTGTGGGTTCAAGTCCCACTCTAGCTTTTGCTCACTTTTCGTTGGCAATTTTTTCATTTTAAAATGATTTCATTTGAACCTTACGTTCAATTTTAATGAGGGTTTAGTCATCTTACATAGATTCACACTTACGACTTTTAATTCCATGGAATATCAGTGTAAGAATAAAAATTATAGAAGCAATCCTTTTGTAAAAATTTATCATTTTATTTCTATTTATATTCAAAACTTACTCTGATTGTTTAGTTATTGTATATTCTAGAAATATAATCTGCTCTTAAAATTTAAGAAGTATTGCTCTGAGTGTAAACTAAATTGGAGAATATAAATAAAAACTTCATATCCCAGCAATATCTGGGACAAAATCCCGAATCGAGAGTTTCAGTAAAATATCTACTTTGAAATTTAAAATAGAATCTGTTACAATATTTAAGTCCTTCCTTGTTCGATGTCAAAAAATGGAGCACGGAATCTTATGTATTAAATAAGATCAGTGTTTTAGTTTTCCCTCTTTCTCCGAACATAGTGAATTATGGATTTTCAGTTATTTTAAAAGGAAAATATTAGAGGTACTCTTTTATTCATGAGCATCTAAATCGGACTCGCTAAAAAAACAATTTCTGACGTATACACCAACTGACTAGCTAAAGTTGATCTTTGTATTTTCAAATGATATTTTAGTACATTAAGTGGAGAAATATTCAGCGTGTGAGCTAAAGTTTCAATGGCCCAAACTAGACAAAAAAAAAAGATCATTTTAGATCATTGAAGCAGTCTTGCTGAGGCTCTATTTATAAAACAAACTATTATATCACTCTAAATTTACTATTATTTTACTTCTTTGTGTGTTGTAACACCCAATATAAGCCAATACTTCTTTGTAAGTTTACAGACAGACTCAAATCTCAATCCCTAAAGACAGAGTACCCCTTCAGCAAAATACAAAAACACCTCACAAACCACTTTGTAAAACAGTAAAACCACACCTGCCATGCCAAAAAACATCAAAGAAAATGTCTCCATAACCACTTTACCTTCAATAAGATATAAACAATAATCTCCCTGCGGCCACACAAAATGATTGACCGGCTCGACTGACCAATGAAAACAAGTTCAATGTCAATTTTTGAAAAGAAAGCAAAAATAAAAAAAACTGCATTGAAAATAATGCTTTCGATTTACTGCAAAGTTGCCTTCAAATTAGCATATGAATTGAAATACCGAGCAGGAAACTTTTATAACTTGATATACAGACTAGAATAACTTCTAAATTAAATTGACAACCACGCTTGCTTCCGAATCTGAACTTCTACGTCTCTTTTTTTAAAAGCCTATCTTTACCTTAATATGGGTGGTTATGAATGACTACGAAATGACTGCTTATGAAATCAAGTCGCGTCCGATGTTATAGGTCCATTTAAGTTTACTATTATTCTCGCTCAGGAATTCATTGATTATTAGTCAGAGGTTTTCTTTAATAAGCAGACACCTTGAAATTTGATGGGTTTAGATTAGCGTTTGCATTTTAATGGGTTGTTTGGCTTAGATGATTATTTGATATAGAATGGGAGATATCGGTTATTCAGGAATGCGAATACACTTTACGTTATGGAATTATATACTGGTTTTAAGATCTTGATATGGACCTAGAAACAAACTAAGTCATAAAATAATCCTCTTTTCCTCTGGAAATAAGTCAGTGATTAGCTCTCTGCTCACGAAGTACCAAAACTGACTCAATCCACATCAATTAGAAGACTGAATAAGGGAACGGAAATCTTACACACAACATGCGTAGCAGGAGCCATAGAAAACTACCAAGACAACAGGGTCCTCAATACAAGACAGCCTAGAGTCAGCCAAGACGATAGAACACAATTCCACGTATGATAAGAGCAACTCTGGCACAGTTACACTCAGGAAGCTACCACGCGAAATAGATAAATCCACACCGTCTATTGCCCCCAACAGCCGACGAAGCTATCCACCATAAACCTGTAGAGCCACCCAGTTGAAGTATCTCAATTCCTGGACAACGACGATTAATTTTTTGAAATCATCCAAAAACCACCCCTCAGATCGCGTAACTTACCAGTGAAAAACTGTAGGATTTGAAGGGTAATTTTTCTTTAAAAAAATAAAAACTATATTTTTCTATTTAAAAGTTTTCAGATACTCCTTGTGATTCAATAAAACCAGACATTAGATACTTTTTCGAAAATTAGAATTAAAATCGATGAAAAATTACAATTTGATCGAGTAAAAAACTGTCAGATAGGATTTGAAGGGTATTTTTTTTTAAATAAAAACAAAATTTTTTGTATCTAAAAGTTTTTAGAAGAATACTGCGCTTTCAGCTAACGAAAAGTCGATTACTGAATGCTTGGTTCTTCCTCTTTCTTGAAATTATCTCATGAGCGTTAGAAGTTCAAACAAGGGAGAAGAACATTGACAGACCATTCCCATTGGTTTTTTTAAATTCCTAAATTTTGATTGGCTAAAAATCATAATTAAACCGACCAAGGCTCAACTCCATTTTTAGAGCCATTTTGAATTTTATATACCCTAAAAATCCCATCAAAAAGTTTCTTTGAATAAAGTTTTTAAATAAAATCAATCTCAGTAAAAACGATAAACAAATTTAAGTGTCGAACGTTCCCGCCAGTTTATAAAGGTCTCCGTCATAGGTGTAATTGTATAAATGTTTGTATGACTTTGTTAAATTACGATTTAGAGGAGGGCCTCATTAAAGTTGATTGACTAGACCGTTATTATCTTGAACTACAGGTTGATGGTAGAATGATATGATAGGATTCTTCGAAATAACTTCCTATACCATATATAAATTTTATATATTTTTTGTTTTTGAATTCGGTGGTCGAGTAAATGCTTAGTAGGTATGAAACATTTTCCAATTATTTAATTTTAATTGAAAAAAAATGTAGCTGAAACGAAATTAATTACTCTCAATTTTAATCAAGTTCAATTTAATCATCTCCTTGCTAACAATAAAATCATCCCAATCCTCTTATGTATCTTAAACATTTTATTTAATCATCACAGACAGCTGAATAGATCCTCCCGTTTACTATCCTGACATGACACTCCTATGTTCGACGATCAATGCACACGTCGAAAAAAACGTTTACATAAGAGATGGCATTAATTTTAGCTTCCACATATAGCCTAGTCTTCCAATCAGAAGTACAGGGGTCGGTTTCGAAAGTAGCAATCTAGTGTGGAAGACAGATTTTTAACCAGCTAGACTACCAGTCCCTACTTTTGTTATTAGAGCCGCTAAAGATCACCAATAAAAAACATTAATTTCCACAAACGAAAGTTGTGGTTTGCAAACATAGAATCTGTGGATCGTGTTTATTTGAAAATGTAGATCGTTATTATCATGTCCTCTCGCTGGGGCAAATTAGAACAAATGCATGTTATTCCAAGATCATCGTTACTCTCAGCCATAAGTCACGAAGTGAAAACTATTACAAAATATCCAATTGATAAAAATACCAGTCAACCACAACCTGTTACAAAATATTCCTTTGAGTGTATGAATTCACAAAACAAGATAAAAATATTAATTAAGCATTGTTTTTGTCTTTATAATTTTCAATTATAATTTTATCTATTTTTATTCACTTTTGAGTTGCTTTGCTTCCCGCTTAGAAAATATTTCTCATTTTCAATAAATTAAAGAAAGATCGATAAAAAATACTATGAAAGGAGTTGATGACTTTAATGTGATCATGATCAGATTATTAAGTAGATTCGGTTTTAAGCGGTTCAAGTTCAGTTTTTTTAACTTTTGTTTTTGTTTAAGAATGCTTTAATAGCAACATTACTTTCATATGCTTCCAAGTCCGGAAGTGCAGGGTGTATATGTTAAGATGAAAGTGTATTTCTTTCTCCTTTAGGAAAAAATTAAACGTTTTTGGGTAGTGTTTTTTGTTTTGAGTTCAATCCTCAGAACCCAAGGAGAAATGTTGTCATTACATTTTTTAATGTTATGTTTAATCAAAACTTAAACCAAAAACAACTAAATGCATAATCAACGTCTTTTAACTCTTTAAGCAAAACTCTTTAAAAAAATGAATCTGGCATGGCATGACGGATGAAGAAGACAATATTACTCTTAAATGTTTTGTTTGAGGAAGATGATAAGAGACATTTCGTCAACAAAAAAATGCATCTAGTAGAGAGGTTATTTTGTGGAATTTTGAAGCCAAAATCTTTTACGATTTCGAACAAAATCTTTACAAAAATCTGTACAAAATTCACAAAACCTTGTAGACAATATGAGAGACATATTTACGTCCCTTATTCAGTGAAACAAGCTTTATATAATTTTTATTAAACAGAAATGCTAAGTTACGTAGCGCATTCGAATGGAAAGTGAGATTATTTGGGTTCGATTCCCATCATTGATTGCTTTTTTCAGTGATCTTATATATGCTGCATTGAATTTGGAAAACCGAACAGCTTATTAAATTGAAAAGCCCACTCTTGTGGACTAGTGTAAAATGAAAAATGTTCCGATGTTCACTTTACAAATTGATTTATTCATGGATGTGAGACCGTATAGGGGTGCGAATGTGGACTCGGACCATTACCTGGTAGTGGCAAAGAAAAAGTCTCGAATATCGGTGGCAAAAACGGAAAAGCAATGTGACGCCAAAACGTGCAACACCGAAGATCTGAAGTCGATATATACGGCAAATGCGTACGCGAATAAAGTTGACAAGAGCTACGTAAAGTCCAATGAGCGTGACTGTAGAGGATCTATGGAGCCAATATTCGACAGCGTTAAAAACCGCGGTCACAGAAACGTTAGGCGAACGTAAAAGTAAACAGAAGAAAGAATGGTTTGATGATGCCTTCGCTGAAGCTGTCAAGCCGATGTTCGAGAGATTCAAACAATAAAAATGCGGAGAAACAAACTCACAAATAGGCTTAAAATATCAAGCTTGTTTCTGATTGGCTCAATAATCAGCTGTTGATCAGCTGTTCACGTGAATGAACTCACATGTGCAGCATTACCCACATTTGGTTTAATAATTTCAACAACTTTGCGGACATTACCAAATATTTTGTTGAATAAGCTTAAAAATCCCACTTTTTGAATTACTGACCTGCAAATTTTTAAAGAAATTATAAGAATAGAAATACATTTTGATTGGAAATCGTAAGTAACACTCCGAAAAAAAATATATGAAAAATGTAGTTTAATGCATAAAAGTTTATTGAATAATTTTCTCGAGTATTTTCGTTAAAAAACGAGACATAATTTTAAAAATTATTATTTTGTTTTAAATAATGAAAGGAGTATTGGCTAGTAAAGCATATGTTTCTCATACTAAACTGCTAGGTTCAAAATCTGCCAAAAACTAAGTGTGTTTTTTTAATTTATTTTCATATTTTGAAAATATTAGAATTTTATATTTTTAAACATTTTTATTAGGATAAATATTAATAGAAATATAATTTAAGAAATGTCAAATATAAAATGTGTTTTTATTTTTGAACATTTTTTTTATATTCGTTCTTAACTTAACTTAAGAGTTTACTTTAGTTTTCAGATTCAGAAAATCCATATTTTTTTAAATTGTTTAAAAAATATAATGAAAGAATTTTCCCAAGGAGCATAAGCGATTTCTAGAATATGTAATCTGTTCTACTTGAGAATACCATAGGTGTTTAATGCTTCTAGAATACCTCTTTAAGAAGAATTTCAAAAAAGACGTCACGGAATACATCTTCAAGTATGTTTGTAGAATGCTTGAAGAGGTATTGTGCACCGCTAAAAAATAGAACCTTTGAATACCCTTTTGCTGCTTGGGTCGTAATTAAGATAAATGTTTATTATATTAAAAACCAAATATATGGTCTCAAGTCGTAAAGAAAGAATTCACAACGAAGTGGGAGCGACTGTCAACATTGGTATAGTTACGACCTGGAAGTTGTGAAAAAATTTAATCTATTTGGGCTCTGAGGTGACATCCGATAACAACACCAGTGTGGAAGTAAAGCGAAGGATTGTTTTGTCGAATAGAGGCACTTTGAATAGGCCGTTCCGGTCGACCTAGCTTTCCAGGAAGACCAACGTTAAGTTTTACAACGAGCTCGTCTTGCCAGTACTTATGTATGGCGCTGAATGCTGGAACCTAGCATCGGAAGACGAAGGAAATCTCTCTGTATTTGAGAGAAAAGTACTACGAATTATCTTCAGTGCCTTGTACATGGAAGGTAAATGAAGGATACGGTACAACCACGAGNGTACATTTAAGGTAAATGAAGGATACGGTACAACCACGAGTTATAATAGCTATAATGTAGTTGAGAAGGCGTCTTCGGTGGCCAGGACTCCATTCAAAAGAGTATTCTCAATGCAACCAGATGGTACACGTAAAAGAGGATGGCAACAAAAGCGATAATTTTATATAAGATGTTAACGTTACCCATACCCGATCAAAATTAATATGTTATACCTCCCCTGGCGCAGAAACAAATTAATATAGGCTTAAAATATCAATCTTGTTTTTTATTGGCTTAATAATCAGTTGTTAATCAACTGTTCTCTAGTTTCTTGTTTATAAATAGAGCTACGATTTAAATAGGAATTCAATATTCACGTTGAATACAAATATGAACCACTGATCATATTTAAATATATTGAGAACTTGTATATAAGGAACATATTTTGATATATCAGAGACAAATGTATGGATTCTGTATCCACAGAACATTAGAGTGATTTTTTTTGAAGAAAATATATTTGTATTGTGTTTTTAAAGACTGGGTGTAAAAAAGGATGGACAGATAGATGTATGGATCCAGAAGATTTTCAAAAACCCTGACACAAAAAAAAGTTTCTTATTCATTTTTTGTTTCGCGCCAAAAATATTTTTTTATAGAGAAAATATTTGTTTATAGAGAAAAAATCATTTAATTTTCACTAGATGTATATTTTTTAAAGGATGAACCAAACATTAATATTTTGAAAAACCTTAAAACACCATACGATGCTCAAAGAGCCAATTTCCAAAAAAAAAAAAACAAATGTCATTACCGAGATTTGAACCCTGACTAATGTCATTGGATGAATAGATGAAAATTGTTGACATCTTGAAACAAAATGTCCACAAAAATAATTGTTAAATTAACCTGATAATTTTCTTGATCACGAAAATACCTCTCAAATTATAATTTTAAAAAATGTATTGTAAAAAAAAGGCAAGAAACAAAGTATAAGAAAAAAATCAGTTAAAAATACCACAAATACGGAAGAAGTGTCTGGATCGATCTCGCGTTCGCGTTTAAAGCAAAGCAAAGTATGTAATAGCAATTGATCTTGAATATTTTAGTGTTGTTGTTTCGAACAAGCAACAGTATAAAATGTCAATTAAGCATTGAGATTCTAGTTTGTGTTTGATTTAAAAAAACAAAAAAAAAATATTTCCTTAGGTCAACAACTATTTAATAGGAATTGTTTATTTTTTATTTATATTTTTGTTTCAATGATGGAATTTCATGAGATCTCATTTTGAAAGGGAAAGTGACAAAAAACAATGCTCAAATTAATATCTTTCGCTCTACCTATTTTTTTTCACGAAAAAGTATATGTTCAAAAACTATGGCACATTTTCTTCACTGAAAACTTTTCACAAAAAACACTTTTTTCTCAGAAGTAATTTTTTTTTTTACATAAATTTGCAAATTATAACGGATAATCGACAAGAAATCTGAGGTGGTTTTTTTTTTCTTTTCCTCTTTACATTTGTCCGAATTTCAATCCGTACGCGACCGTAACTCAACTCAACTAACTTCTACTTTCTCGTCGAACAAGTGCTTGTTATGTTTGTGTTGTGTGAATTTCGGTAGAGATGGCTGGTTGACCAAACGGTATCGGTATGTCATATGCACATGTATGTTGTGTAAAGTAAACTTTGCTTCGCTATTTCGGGTTGCATTCAAATACGAATTCGAATGAATTGTATGGGAAAGATACGTGATTCTATTTTATTCATGGCGGTGCGAAGCTTTGTAAACAAATATTAATTATCGACTACGACGACGACTTTCGCTTAGAATTTGTATACACTTTTAAAAAACGTTTTTCGATAAACTTTTTTCTTGGTATATATTTTTTTTATTTATATATTTTTTTATTGATCGATCGATGGCTTAGTTGTACTATAAGTTATTTGTAATGGGAGTAACTGTCGTTGACAATTGTTTTGTGGTTTGGGAAAGTTTATAGCGATTAGATATTAAGTTTCTGGAGGTGGATGGTTTTTCTCCGGAGACAACTCAATTGTTTTAAAGCTTTGATAAATTGTTTTTTATTACAAAGAAATCGTTAAAGATTTGTATTATGTCCTGCTGATTTTTAATGATTAACTACCATTGAGATTATATTGTCAGTATTTAGTTATCATTAGTGAAACAATGCGTGTTACAAAGCATCTTTACGCCAGCTAAACTTTACCTTGATTAATACACGACAAAATGGCTCTACCTACATAGCAACTATGTATTCATATCTTCTAAGTGGGACTGAAATAATCTTGAACATCGTTAGTATAATAAACAGACAATTTCTAGAGTCTTGTTATAGAATCCCAGAAAACTCAACATGTTTTATTAATTTAAAATAAAATTGTGAAGGCAAAGCCTCAACTAAATACTCATATGTATAAGTTTGACCGTCCGCCTGTCTGGCTTCCTTAAATTAATACTACCAATCAGGGTGGGCAAAAATATTTTTTTTACATACACTTAGAAAAAGAATAAGTGTCCTTATGATAAATTATAATTATAAAATTGTATTGAATTATTATAAGTAACTTTTATTAAAACATTTATTTTTTAAATTTAATTTAATAGAATTATGTTTATTGGTAGATAGGATGTAGAAATTAATTTTCTATAAAAAAAAACAATATTTTATTCATATAAAAGTTTGAAGATACTCCTTCTGAGTCAAAAAACCCAAACATTCGATACTTTTCGAAAAGTCGATGAAAAATGTCAATTTGAATCTCAAAATGTTTCGTTCTGAGGAAAAAATATTGACTATTTTTCATGAACTTTTCAAAAATATTCATAAAAAGTATCTGATGTTTAGTTTTCTTTACTCGATGTTTAGTTTTTTTTACTCGATAGCTACCGAAGAAGCCGTTAGTCATTATGATTTTCTTTG
>JXPG01018449.1:0-12301 GCA_001015175.1 Megaselia abdita
ACGGAGTTTTTTTTAATGAGAGTTTATTCAGCTTATATTGAGACGTAAGTTAAGAATCAACAAGTTAAAAACCAACAATAACCATTAGCATCTTTGTACCTTGTAAACACTTCAATGTCATGTCTTCTACATACAACATTTTTCTCAAGAGATTTCCGACAACTTCGCTCCTCCTAGCGAATTACTTCATAAAATTCAATGCTTTCTAAAAAGAACAAACAATATAAAAAATTCCAGAATAGTGTCGACTTCCCATTTGATTTTATTGATTTTGTCTACTCAATGGCTCCAACTTTACAATGCATGTGGTGCGGTGCGTGTGATTAGCATTTCAAAGAAATCCATTTCCCTCCATAAATAGAGAAATTACGCATCGTAAAAGACAAATTCTTCAGTACTTATTTTTTTTTTGCAAGAAAGCCGTAATAAAAAAGTGGCGCCGCCGTCACATTTTAAACAAATTGTTTGAATCTATTCAATGAAACATCCTTATCCTGACAAATCATATTTTACACTTGAATGCTTCCCCAGTTTATAATTACTAAACCAAACAAAACGCGTCCAAAAATAAACCAAACACGCGTCAAAAGGGAGCGAACAATCTACCAAAACGATCATGTCAACTTTAGAATTCCATTAATCTCATAATTTCGTTTGTTTTTAATATAAACATTCAAGTGAAGGCACAAGGGAGAAGATAAAGGGCAGAAAAGATCATTAGCTGGATCCTGTAACCCAGCTGGATAACTGAGAAAGATCTCCTTCGAAACAACAATTGACAATTTAATTCGAAATTCCTAAAATTCTCATTTCGAATATGTCACACATGTCACTTGGATCCCTTGTACACAATACACTCTTCTCCTCCGCGTTCTGTCAGATAAATTGATATGTGGATAATATATCTTTTCGATGACAATTGAAACCATTCCATTCCCGTTGCGTTCGAGATAGAAGGAATATGGCACCTGATTTATATGAAAACATATATTTTACATGGATTCCTCCATATTTCTAGGAGGAGTAAAGTTTACTGGAAGTCTCAGTATTCCAAAGATAAGAAATGTGTCTTTAATTAGCGCGCCACATTAAAATTAGAATTAAAAATTATGGCTGCGCTTTATGAAGATGGAAAATTATTCCAAAGACGGAAAATTATATATTCTGAAAATGAAAAATGATTCTGGAGATGAAAACTAATTCATCAGAATACAAAAAATATAATATAAACATTGTACCTTGGTGCACGCACTACACTTACTCACAGATCGTCTTTGTGGGGGTCTTTTTGGATCGGAGTCCCCCTTTTCTTAAGAATTTTTTATAGAAATTATAAACATTTTAAGTAATTTGTGGGACTTTTTGAGAAAGGGGAGAAATGGTTGGTTAATGTAATGACATTGACGCAGACACATGTGTCTCTAATATATTTTATTTGGTGATCTGTGTTTTGTCTTCAGATGGCATTTGGTGAACTTTTCGGTTTGGTTCGTACTTGTTGAACTTTTTCTATCCGAGTATTGTGTTACAAATTGATTTGGGAGGAATTCAATAGACATTATTGAAATGGTTTTTAAGACTATTATAGGTTTTTATATTGATGGAGAGCAGGAAAATATGAATGGATATATAAGCAGCATTTATAATACCGTACCTTTAGAATACCTACAGATTCTTTACCTCTACAATCCTTTCCAAAAACTTCTAAGGCAAGCTTATATTTTTCGATTTAATTTCATAGGAAGTTTATTAAACCGTTCTTAATATATTCTTGCAGAAGGTTAACTACATTCTTGCTCTAAACTTCTTAAAGAGTTCTTCAAGAATTATTGTTTTTATTCTCTCGAAGCTTCTTGAACTTCCAGTATTCTTGTAGAAGGAGACTCGAGCAGTTGACACATGGAAAAAAATAAACAGCGAAATTTACTAGAAATAAGTAGTGAAATATTGTTGTAATAAAATTAACTAATATTAAAAAAAACTTACTACTATGTGTAGCAATTTTTCCTAATTTAATGATTTCCTAATGATTTGGAGTTTGTTTGTATGAAGACACTGAAATACGTTTGTGGAAATAAATATACTTTAAGAGTTAGAGGCTTGAGTCTTACAGAATTCTTCAAACTGTATTCAATATGGGTATCAATTCAAAGGCAAAGTTGTTACCAATCAGCACAATAGAACCATATCCAAAGATTATCACAATCAACCTGCATGAAAACACAAGAAGCCAATCAAAAATCACCACCCAAGTAACCATGTCAGGACATGACAAGGTAGTCATAGAAAGACTCACATTTTACTGTCTCATGACAGTCTTTTTCTAGTCATGAAAAGCTTGAAAATGATTCTATTCAATAGATAGCAGTATGACATCACGAAAGTGTCATAAAAAGACAGGGTGCGTTGTCACGAAATAAGCATTGCTTGACCATCCTGTGATTGTCATATGCTGTCATGAAAAGACTTCCATTCGAAATAAAAGCCCTGACTTTCATCTGATGTCTTTCTGATGTCATTGGTATTCATCCATGACAGTCATTTGATGACACAAGATTTTCCGTTTATTGAAGACTTTCATTCGGAGCGGATGTAATTAAAATATTTCAATTTTTTGTTTGCTAAAATATTTAATTGTATGTGTTAATTTAGTTAAAGTTTTCTGACTGGAATGTTAAATGTTTTTAAAAAATAGTATTATGAGTTATTTTGTAATTATAATAAGAGTGAAATTCGAGGAAAGTTCGATTATAGTTTTTTAGTTGTTGAGAATTTCTAGCCAACAAAAATTACCAAAAAACGGATGACGTAATAAGCACAACCGTGGTCATGTTAAGGCCTTTCATTGCATCAACTGCGCCCGTTGTGTCCCAAAGGATAAGGCTATCAAGAAATTCGTTATCAGGAATATCGTAGAAGCTGCTGCAGTCCGTGACATTACTGAAGCCTCAGTCTTGGATTCGTATGTTCTCCCCAAAGTTTACGCTAAACTTCTCTATACTGTGTATCCTATGCAATTCACTCTAAAGTTGTTCGCAGCAGGTCCAAGGAAGCTGTACGGATGACACCACCATTTAAACTTTCCCCAAGGAAATAAACCGTCAATGAAATCATTTGAATGATTAGCGGTGATTTTTGTGGTCTTTTTAATAAATAAGTTGCGAACAGAAATAAATGAAGTAGGGGATATTGAAAAGGGGGTGGAGAGTATTTTATTTTGAAGGCGTCCGTTTGACGTCATAGTCGCGTCACCAACAGACTTNAATGAAATCATTTGAATGATTAGCGGTGATTTTTGTGGTCTTTTTAATAAATAAGTTGCGAACAGAAATAAATGAAGTAGGGGATATTGAAAAGGGGGTGGAGAGTATTTTATTTTGAAGGCGTCCGTTTGACGTCATAGTCGCGTCGCCAACAGACTTCATTAAGAGTCTTCGAGCCATANTTCAATAAAAAAATCTTAGTTTTAATAAAATATTTCTATGTTTGTTATTTTGATTAGGTTTGGGTGGAAATTATTGAATAGGGATAGATGGAAGGGATCTAATTTTGTTCAATGTCAGCTTGACGTCATAGCCGTGTCACCAGAATACTTCCAATCTATGTGTCTTGTTGACGCCCAATTGAAGTCATTTTATGACAACAAGTCTTTTCATGACTCGGCATTGTTAATACTATGACATCGGGTGCGAGTCATGTTGATGTCATGGTGACGATTTTGATGACTGTCACGGTCCTGACAACTATGTCATATTACAGTCACTTGAAAGTCTCATGACAGCATATGGTTACTTGGGCAGGTTATCAAATACTGCTTAGCCCTCTTGCGAACAAATACTGATCGCAGCTTGAACCTGCGAACCGTTACTTTTCCTACATGTCCAAGAAACCTATTGTTCAGAATTTAACCATTTTGTGACAAAATCTTGAACTTTTGACTTCTGTAACAAGTGTAAGAAAGAATAGAACTGTGCATGGGTTCAATATGCGCAGTCCGGTCTCATCCTTACCATGTCAAGTATGTTCCACTAAAATTTAATGTATAATAATCGCTTCCAATTTTACTGTGATGAACATGATTTCTTTATTTCAAGGAAAATTTAGAAAATGTGTGGATATTGATATTTCTAATGAGCTGGATAGACACAAGACTGATATTCTTGACTCAGTTTACAAAAAAACATACATCACGATTCTCTAAGCGCCATGAACAGGCCAACCATCGCTTTCAAACTTGAATGTGGATATGTAATTTGGCCAATTTTGAATTTGCAGCAGCTGCTCCTTAAAAAAAGAGTTTCATTTCACGTCCTGCTCCTGATTTAAGTAGCGATATTATCAAGCGTCACAAGAGTCGTCTTCTACAAACCTCAAATGGTGATGCGATAAAGCTATAATTTCCAATCAGATCCTAATACTTTCATCTATTATTTCAAAGACTTAAACCTTGGTAGTGATTTGAAGAATCATGATTGATGAATAAGCTTTAAGGTTTGGAGTCATGTATAATGAATATCCGAATGTATTTGGACAAGTTTGACCTATTTTAGATTTTTTTGGTGAATGTACCTAGTACATAATTTCGTGTATTACTGATTATTTTGGACGTGTGGATTTGAGTTTTTGTGAATGTCCTCTTGATAGTGAAAACAATGAGCATTTGGACTAAGTTTAGGAACTAGGGTGAGTGAACATGACTTTTGATATGTCGAGATGTGTTTACTTTTTGCATCCATCATGACTGAATACCTCTTCAATTGTTGAAGTGGACTTTGCAGACTCAGACTGGCCACTTCCTGTGTGGGCTAGGATTTGCTTCAATAACAGCTCTAAGTAGAAATTGTGCGAGTACCTAGGCTTATGTGAGGTGTGGTTTTGCTGGAATATTTTAAATTAATATATCATGTCTATGTTTGTCAATATTTGCTTTAGTTCTCTCATTGAATTCAACCTAATAGGTTATGGGTCCGGATCTAATATTGATTGAAACGTCTATATAGAAATTCGTTTCAAAAGAAAATAAAATGCTTGGTTGGTCGAGAGAATTTTCTTTAATGGAAGATTGATATGCTAGCATTCTTAGAGCTGCATGATTTATGGTCATGAAGATAGTGGTATTACGAAGCGTATTGGACTATTATTATGAGCTTCCTTTATGCGGCTCGACATAAGCTCGACTCGCCCGGACATAAGCTACGCCGTCAATCTTCTCAGTCGCTTCAACAAAAATCCAGGGAGGGAACATTGGCAAGCTAAGAAGCCCATCTACGTTATCTAAAGGGGACTTTCGATTTTAAGTTGTGCTATACCTTCGAGATGGAGGTGAGATAGTAAGACCACAATTCATCAGAGACAAAATCAACGAAGATGTACTAAAAGTTGTGTATATCCATATGAAGAAGATGACCGCTGATATATTTACTAGGACATATTCACAGTTCACGTTCAATAATTATCAAGAAAAAATTTACGTTAATTGCCCAAAAGCACTTGAGATGTGAAACAAATATTTCCTGAAAGAAGACATCTATCCCATAAAATAATTCCCATGAAGCAATAGCCATTCCCAATAATATATTTACAATTCATTACTCCAAATTTCCATGTGATTTCTCAGATTAAAAAATCCTTAAAAAAAATCAAACAATGCCTGGAAATCTAGTTTGGTTTCTTTTCATTTCATTTAAATCCAGTATAATTATGATTTTGAATGATTTCGTCTAACCTTTTGAAATAAAAATTAATCATGACGAAAAGCAAAGTAGTGAATGCAATGCATCTTAACATCTGCCATTCGTTCTGACAACCGACTTAATAAAAATGACATAAAAACTCAATAAAAGTGAAGAAATAATTTAAGTAAAAACTCTAGTATTCTTGCCAAAAGCAGAAAATTTCATCAAAAGAAAACAAAACGCTTTTATGGTTTTTCTTCATAAAAAAAGATTCGCCGTCTTCGTTCGTCATCTCACAAGAATAAGATTAATTGATTGGACAAAATTCATTTACCGGTTTATCGAGTTTAAAGTCAAATAACAATTTTTTATCGCATCTTTAGGGACACGAACTGAAAGAAAGAAGGAAAGGGTTGATGTGTGATGATCCTCAGCATCTTTGTATCATGCATCACCAAACCATCAAAAATCTTCCCATGATGTGACAATAGCGAGTTGAGACAATGTCAATAATAGGTAATGGTTTTCTTTCTTTCATCTTTGATGGTTGTTTGGTAGGCAAAACGTGATAATAAATCATCGTGAGTTCCAGATCCAGATGAAATGTCAACGAAATTAATCTCTGATTTTTTATTGCGCTTCTTTTATGATCTTCAGTTGAGAAAATCTAACAGATACTTGAAAAGTTTCTCTAATTTCCGCCAAGCTGTTAAGTTGCATCAATTGAATCAAAATGTCGTAAAGATCTCTCACAACATTTATACAGTTTCTAGAACATCGCTATAAAAAAACTATAAACTTTTAGAATAAATCTATTAGATAACTTAAAATGTTTCAGAGAATTTGTTAATAAAGTTCTTGTGGGATAACTTTTCAGCTTCTTGTAAATCTTGAAGAGGCTATTAAAATGGACGTGAGAATTCGGATCAAGCGATAACGATCAGTGAATTTTAACAGAGTTTAATAAGCTTAATAAAATGTTAACTTTGATCTATTATCAGATTATTTTTATTTGACGACACAAATATTTAACTACTGTTTGGAGTTTTAGAGGGTTTTCATGAGTCATTTGTCAATGCTGTGTTTTTAGACAGAAGGACGAATAGGCAGACATCAATTAAATTTAAGGGAGTGGAGAACAACTCTTTTGGTAAAAATACAATATTAAGAGCGAGTTCGGTATACAATTGTATTTCAGATGCTAACTTCTACAAGTCTTCTTTCCTTTAATCAGTATAGAACATTTATTTAATTTTTCTTAAAGTATTCTAGAGGAAGTCTTGAAGTAGTCTAGAAGAAGTAAATTTGTAGAAAGTAAGGTACACTTGTATTTTAATAGTAAACACTTGTAATTCGTAAACTTGTAATCATAAGTATTTATTTCTTGCAATTATAAGTGACGAGTTCCTGTAAATAGAAATTATGAATACTTAAGATTTCAAGTGACATCAACACTTTTTTAGGTTTGAGTTAATACTTGAAATGATCTCAGAGACTCTCCTAAACTTAAAAATATCAATACATTGTCAGTTCCTTTTAAATTTGAAATTTAAATACTTCTTAAAAACCTATTGAATCCTTTTTCATATATATCATATGTCCTATAACCTATAGAAGGTTAACTTAAGTGGTATTCTAGGCTTGGATAAGACTTCTTAAAATCTTCTTGTAGAAGGTTAATTCAATCGGTATTCTAAACTTTTTGAAATGCTTTTGAAATCTTATTTAAAACCTGCTTTTAAAGTACCACTAGAGGAACTTTTCGAAATTTCGAACTACGGTAATATTATGTGTTTCATTTTAAAAGGAAAATTGTTAATATTTTCTTTTTTCAAATTTTAATTAGAGCTATACTAGAACCGCTGAAAGTAATAAAAACGTTGAATACCATCTTGCTGCTTGGGTACCATTTGCATAATAAGAAAAGTCAAAACCGGTCAAAAGTATGGGCACACTCAAGGAAAATATGATTGAGATTTAAATAGCTATAACTTGGCGGTTATAATAGAAGAATTTTATTGATAAAAATTTTCATATTTTAATTGCCATCACCATTCCACATATTTTAATAAGCAACTTACACACTCAAATACACTCAGTAAATAAGTGTTGACATCTGATCAAAATAATGTGTATGGTACATATTTGAATGAGTGTCTTACATATGTGATATTTGCTTTATACATTTATTATATTTCTGTGAAATCTTACAAATCAAACTAAATTTCTAGTGAAACCTAAGAAGAGTGGTCAGAATAACAATATTTAGATACATTGTTAAAGAAATGAAGACACAAAGAATTAAAAATTGCTCACAATAAAATATTTCATAACAAAAAAAGTATATTTTAAGTGAAAACCTACACTGCTTTATTTTTTGATATTCTTATAACTCAACATTCTGCAATACCTATCAAAAAAATATGTTTACTAAAATTTCAACAAAAAAGCCATTCATTACAAATAACTAAATAAACAATATTTTAAATGTAAAGAAACCAAAATTCAATAAAATAAAAAAACCGACCAATGGGAACAATCAATTTAAATACAAAAGAGCTTTAAATGAACATACTATACATTTTAAAAATCATTAACAAAAGTCAATCTCAATAAAAGATTTCATAATCAAAATTAAACAATATGTTTGAAATTCAACTAATAAATGATACCCTCTGGCCATTGCTAAAAAAGCTGGCAATTCACAAAACAATAAGGCCAAGCTAACTTTACTTGAAACAAAACCATATTGTTATCAAACCACAGGAATAAAATTGCAGTTTTGAAAAATCAAATGTTTTTTAAAGATGCATCGACATAAACCGTGTGAATTTTTGTGGGTTGTTTTTTAGTTAATGATATTTTTCCGGGTTTCGTCATTTGAAAAGTAACATTATTGACTTATGTATACTTCTTTTTTCAGAAAATTTACTTCTCAAGAGAGGCCACAGAATGGCTCAAGCCGCTAGTCTATTTTTTTTTTGACAAGACTTATAAGCAAATTTGGACGAAAATTTGTTTGAAAGCTTCTTTCCCAAGATATTTGTAGTGTTTTCAATTATGCTTTTCATCATATATACATGAGGTTTACAAAACATTTGAAAACAGTTTCCAACAAGTATTGTATTGCGTTTCTGAACTACACAGAAAAAATAAGTAGTAAATTTTACTAAAAATGTACTACTTCAGTAGTCAAAAACCAACCTACATTTGAAGTGTTAAAATTGTAGTAACTTTTTCTACCTACTAAAAAGTAGTAAGTTTTACTACTCGAAATAATAACATATATTAAATAAACAAATACAAGTTTTTTGTTTTGTGTTTTTATCAAAAGTTAGGTTTTCTTATATTTTATTAAGTTATTAACATTTTATATTTGTTTAACTCTACTGGAATAGTAACGTTTGTGGTAGGCTTTGAACTCGAACACTTAACATTAACTTCGACAAGGTTCCAACATCATAAAGTGAATAGCCGTAGGCAGTGACATTAAATTGAATACAATTATGAAGTCACAATTACTACCTAATTGTAAATATTACTATTTTTTTGTAGTAAAAAAAGAAAAACAGAACAGAAATTGTCTGGGTTTGAACTCATGCCTGAAAAAAAATGTAATGTTGGTATTTCAACCAATTAACAAAACTTACTACATATGCAAAATTTACTACTATTTTAAGTAAAACGATAAAAAAACAATCATCGTTTGTACTCATGCCTGTACTATAAACGAAAATGTCGCTCAGTAATATTTACTAAAAATAGTAATTTAAGCTATTTCGGGATTAGCAATTTTTACTATTAGTAGACATTTTTACTAAATGAAGTTATTACTATTTTCTTTACTACAATCTAGACAATAAGTAGTAATTAAAGTTATTTCTTAAGTAGTAATTTTTACTACTAATAGAAATTAACACTAATCAAAATTGTTTCTACTTAGTAGTAAGTTTTACTATCTTCAGAGCAGTAATTTTGACTGTTAATAGAAATTAATACTGATTAAATGTTTTGCTAATATTTTTACTACTTAGTAGTAAATTTTACTATCAACAGATTAGTAATTTTTACTATTAATAGAAAATTTGACTCAGCTGAATTCGTTACTAAAACTTTAACTACTTAATAGTAAAATTATAGTAACTTTTGCTATACTTTTCATAGTAAATTTATGTATTTATAAACAATTTTACTACAAAATAATCAAAATAATAGTAAATTTTACAACTAATTTACTACTTTACTATTTACAATTTGCTATACAAGTTTTGAAGTAAATTTTACTACTCAATTTGTTCTGTGTATTATCATCAATCCTTCTCCAAGCCGTTTTCATAAGGTTTAGAAAACCTCTTGGCGCGGTTTTCAAAGACTTTATATAATTATATATATCTAGAAATATTTCTTCGGAATATTAAATAAGACCTCACTAAATACCTCCTGTAGACATCTCAAGGAAACCCCGAAACAGTAACCTACACCTAAAAAAGAGAAGAAGGATAGAATAAGTTACCATATGAAGAGAGATTCTAAAGGTTTCAAGAACCTCTGGTTTTAATACCTTAAAAAACTCCTAAAGACAATAAGTCAATCTAAACTACTTAGAACCAATGACATAACAATAATATTCCTAAAATTTCCAACAAAAAGCAATAGTTACTTAAAATCCAAATTAACCAATTACACGGAAATATTCTTTCAATAAAAAATATACACCTAATTACAGCAATGCATGTTCAAGAGTAATCTAAACTGTCGACCATCTAACAATCTACCGATCCAATTATGTTTATTGATAATCTGTTGTATTTACGTTTGGTAACGTCGTGATGTGATGTGACCAATCAGACAGACAGAGTATAGTAAAGTAGGAAAGATGTGTCGCTTACATCTGTATACGCTTCCACAATTAGATATCAGAAGCTATAAAATTTTATTATATTAGAGCTCTAATTGCATCAAAATCATGCAATAAATATTATAGATATAATTTGGGTTTGGAAGTCTAGGCGAGGCAAATCGAAGGAAGACGACAGGCTTTTAGAACGAAAGAGTTCGTGATGAAAGCAATTTTTTGTTAATAAAAAAACCAACCAAGATGGACTTGTTCTCACGTCCATTTTTATGTTCATCAAGAAATTCGGTGGTTAGAAAGATAGATTTAGATATAATTATAGTGTCTTTTGCTTTTAATGACTTTGGTTTATTTTTATTGCGACCCAGACGGTCATCGGGAGTCCTCTTCACAGATTGATCGCTTTGATAAAAAGAATAAAGCGCGGAGAACTTTATTAGTTTATTCTTATGAAACTCTTTGTACTTGAAATTTTGGGACTCATTATATTATACATTTTACTTGTAACTCAATTGATGTGAAGATTGAGATTTTTTATGATCAACTTAGGAAATTCTTTTCATTTTGAGATCTATTCTATGAATTTTGTTATTAGAGATTTTTATAGTTTCTTTTCTTGCTTCATACTTATGTTAATAGTGAAACATTTGTAGAATTTATTGTCACAATTTTATTTAAATATATGTTTCGGTTTTTAGCTTCCTCATGTCCTAAAAGTAATGACAGTTAATCTGGGTGATTGATACTACAATACTATTTACAAATTTCCGAAAGTTACTTAAATCTACTTTGGATACTTCTTCCAGGTCATCAAAGAAATAATCTCGTAAAAACTTTGTTCTTCTGTGCGACAAACCCGGACGTTCACAAACCCAGTACTTACTAGGCTTGATTTAATTGTGTCCTACTTCAGATATGTTATAGTAGCTTGCTAAAGCTTCAGCCTGGTAAACTGTACATAATTCAGGAAAACGAAACGATTTTCCGAAACTGAGTTTGCACAGTAAAATCCGGATCCAGTCCCACAAAAAATTTCTGAACCATCCGTGAAAACTGAGATTTCACCTTCTTTCAAAACCTTGTTATTTGACCATTCTTCTCTAGATGGAAATACGCATGAAAATTTCGGTTCAAAGACATTTGAAGACATAATTAGATATGATAGAGCCATGATCATGATCGATTTCCTTGAAAAATCCATAGTAACTCAAACTTATGGCACTTCTCGCAGCCATTTATATCTCTTTGATATAAATGATATAAAGTGAAATTCCAACTTGATTTATTCTGGAGAACATGCGAAAAATTTACGCCGCCGAAGCCGAACGAGCTTTTAGCTTGGCACGAAAGGCTTGGCAAGAAATGCAATCAGTCGAGACAAGATCATCGGTAGGTGTGAACGTTCGCGGGTTTTATTTCTATTTCAATTTAATTGTAAGCATTGTTGCGACATTTCCCAACATTATGATTTCGAATTATTCAAGTTCAAGGTAGGTCATTACTTTCTGATCGGTATTTATTTTTTCTTGAATTGATTACTAATAAACTTCTTTTTTTTCAGATGGTTTTTTATTTGTAATTAAATTACTTTTAGTGATTTAGATGATTTTCATCAAACTATTTTTTTTCTCGTTTTCTGTTGAGAAGTCAACTGAGTTACAAATACTATTTATAGTTTATGGGATCTCTAAATATTTCTGGATCATCAGATTTTAAGGTTGCTCTACTCGAGGATGTCCCATAAGACTCATTTCTCAAGATCTCGGTTTAA
>JXPG01018454.1:1500-17110 GCA_001015175.1 Megaselia abdita
CAAAATAAGTCAGGAATCAGTAATTCATTTTAAGAGAAAAGATTTTTAAAAAAAAATCTTTCGAAAGATAAGATAATATTTCCCAAGAACGCAAAATTTTCCAGTTTGATTCTTTTTTTCTTTTAATTCTAGAGGCGTTTTATTTTGTGTGCAAAAAGATGTCTTCGTTTCCAACTTGCGCGTTGCAGTTTCCTAATTCTAGTTTCAGGTCATAAGCAGGAAGGCTCTCTAAGCCTGCTCAATTCATGGTCCTTGTATTCAGTGATAGCATGAGCGCATATGAGGCTGATGTTGTAAAACGTGGCTTTAACACGAAGTATGCATAGCCGCTCGTTGATAGGTACACATGGAGTGACACAATGCCAAGCCTTGCTTCTAATAGCAAAGCTAACTTCGAACTCATGCTTCTTTAGGGGGCAGCTGTCAACCGTCAACATGGGGCAGTTCAATTTCAAAGTGGTTAAAAAGTTCACTTATTTGAGCTCCGAAATAACATCAGAGAATGACATCACTACCGAGATCCAAAGAAGAATAATACTATCAAACAAATGTCTATATGGGCTGACTAAATTCATGCGTTCCAAATTCACATCAAGAGCAATTAAGTTGAGGCTGTATAATAAGCTTATACCACCAGTCCTGGTAGTGGGTCTTGCACTCTAAAAACAGAATATGAGCAGCTTATTAATGTGTTTGAAAGGAAAATTCTTCGAAGGATCTATGGTACCATTTTCATGGACGGTGAAGTAAGAAGACGACCAACTGAAGAGATATATTCCATGAGTAAGCAACAGCCTGTCGTAATTAAGATCAGAACGAAACGGGTGAAGTGGAACGGGCACGTGAACAGAATGTTTGCCGGCCAGAAAGTTACTTGTCAACTACCCATCAGGTTGCAGATCAGAAGGAGGTCAACGAAAAAAAGGAGAAACTGAGTAGAAAAAGACACTACTATATACTGACATAAACAGAAATGTGATTGGTCGACACCAGATGACGCTAGCACTTAAATTCTGGAAACTTTCATTTTAAGTATTATTAAATTTTAGGTAAGAAAATCTTATCCGATCTTCAAGTTTGATACCGCGTTGTAAAGGTAGGTATTGATAAGACCCTAAAACCACCATCATTATATCATATTTGGAATTTTTGTATGCAGTGGTGTAAGGACGAGAAAAACAGAAAAATGGCCTATTAAAAATTGACATTTCAGTGCATAATTTCGTTATCATGAATCATGTATGGTCGTGTGATACATTATTTTTAAGGTATCAATAAGACCTACAAACCCCCATCAAAATTTTGGAAATACATGGGCGTAGGAAAGTGGCAATTGAAGAAAAATGTATTTTTATGGACATTACGATTCCTAGTATAATTATTATGGTTCCTAATATATTATTCGAAGTGAGGATGGAGCCAGAGACTGTGAGTTGGGTAATTTTATAATTCATTTTATAAAAAAAAACTCTAGTGCTATCTTTTTTTTTCCTACTTGCGTGGGTGTGGGAAAATGTTTTCATGTTTACAGACAGATAAACCTAACAGACAGATACAAAACGACTTAAACCAACCTCATATCCCATATCTCTTAAGAACTAAAAAAAATTGAGGACAATACTTTCGTGCGTTTTGAAAAAAAAAATTTGTTTCGATAATTATAAGACATTCATAAATAAGATATGCAAATTTACAATAATACGTGACACAAAATGACTGATGATATGCCACTTTTGATAATTGCATAAAAATACAAAACAAAATACTTTGCCTTGTATGCGCGTTAACCTCCTCTTTAAAATATCTTAAATATATAACAAACGAAAAATACCAGAAACTTTATCAGAGTCGGTCGATTGATTATTTTGAATTAAGAAAATTAAAACTTAATTCGTCCTACATTTCAAGATTCAAGGCCATCATAAACAAAAAATGGTTCCATTCCAAACACACCCTAATAAATAAGAACGATCGAGTGAACAGACAGACAAATAATGAAAGTACATTATTGTCACAAACCGAAAACGACCACTTTCAACTTGAATGTATTGTTAGTTAATACCCTAATTACAATAATCAGAACACGCATAGTTATCATAATTACCGACAATTGATATTATGAGGGACGACGAAAAAGCTTTTTTGTGAAGAGGGCGAACTTTTTTAATTTGTGGTATAAACTTGATGATTTTCACTGAACTGAATTAAAGTTAACAACAAATTACAACACAAATACATTAACGTGGACATGAACACGAACATGACACAGTAGAACGTTAGTTCAATGATCACCATCGATTTCGCAAAATACAGTGCGAATGGGAATGCGAATACACCCACAGATCACAGCTGACTAGACATCGATACCATCGTATCCAACCAGATGTTACAAAATTGCCCCTCGTTCCCATAAACGCTTTCGAAAGCTCATCAAAACAAACCACAACAATATCGCTTCGCGTCCACGTTCACTGAAACACAAACAAACTCCGATCCGATTTTTATTTGTGTAGTTTTCTATCTGGCGACAAGACAACTCATACTTTGTAATCTCTTAGATACAATTTCCATTGAGCGGCTGTTTACTTAGATAGTACAGTACAACAATAATAGTATAGATACTAAGCGTGTTTGTTATTTTTTGTGAAGTCCAAGTGAATGTGTTAGTTCGACAGTTAAATAGTTAGTAAGTCAGGACTAACGACTAACGACCATTTCATGGGTGAGTATCACCGTCAATATTCATGACAATTTAATCCTGTCATAAATAAACTTTCGGTTTAACCGAATTGCAAAAGTGTATATTATATTTTGTTATATTTTTAGTGTTTTGGATCTTTTTTTCGCTTCATTCGCTTTGTTGTTAATCTAAATGTTCGCCCTAAGCTACAGAACTTTCAAAATCAAATGCAAAAGGTAAAACCGATTTTTATTTTTTTATGTTTTTTTATGTCTCATTTGAAGAGAAATTTTGTTTGGGATGGTGTTATTCTTGTTCATAGTATGGCAAAGTTCAATACTCCAAATTCTTTCATCAGCCTTGAACGTCTTTATTATGACAGGTCTTCAAACTTATTTTATATATATACCGAGGCGTATGGCCGCTTTTATGATAAGATATGACGGCGTTCTATTACTTTCATTTTTTACTTTTATTGGTCCTTGGGTTCGAACACTGACATTCTCAGAACATTTTCTTAAATACAATAATTCCCATTGTTAAGGATTAGTCAATGAATCATTGAGAAAGAAATCGTTCTAAAGTTTCGCTTAAAGTTAGATTCTTAGCCAAATGTGTGTGTGAGCTGACTCTTGAGAAATCCGCTCTTTTATGTGGAATTTTAAATTAAGGCGGTGTAGTAGAACTAGGGTTTTTGTTGTTTCAAAATTGTGATGATGGTTTTTGGGTCTTATTATTACCTTAAATATTATTCCTATATATATGATTCGGTACAAAGAAGTTCCGGTTCCCTGCATTTAAAATCTGCAAAAAATAAGGATGAGGTTTTGAAGTAGTAATAAGTACCTTTAAAACCTGGTATCAAACTTGAAAATCGGATAAGATTTTCTTAACTAAAATTTAAAAAAAACTTAAAATATAAACTTTGAGAATTGAAGCGGTAGCTCTGTCTGATGGCGTTAAATAGAAATTATGTTAATGGTATTTTTTAGTAGTTAGAATGAGGTATGACATTCCCAGATCGTAATCTTCGTTACGAAAGGTTCACGGTAAACAAACGGACAAAGCGATACACTCTTTAAAGCTAAGCTTAAAATAAATAAAAGCAATAGACTATAACCCTACAAAACCATCTTGAATTTTAATTTGTCCCTCAATGCGCTCTCATTAACGAACTATATACGCATGAAATTGTATTGTATAAAAATTAAACACTATTTTCATTCAGATATTATCACAAATTAAATAAAAATGTACAAAGTTTTTACAGAAATTTTAAATTCTTAAACCAAATTTCGAATGAAGATATATCTAAAAAGTGAAATTTATATGATTTATGAAATCCATGAAATGTTCATTAAAGCCTCGAATAAAAGACTTTTCGTTAGTTAGTTAAGGCTTACGTAACGTTTTTCACAAAACTATGAAAGGAAGTTCAGGTTTTTATAGTTTTTAAGTATTTTGAAAGTCTTATTAGAAACAATAAAAAGTATATCTATGTTTATTCTTAGAAACAAAATTCTGTTGATAAAACTTTTCTAACGATAATAAAGTATAATAAAATTTCGAAAAACAAATCAAGTGACATTTGTATTGAAATTCAAAAACCTACAAATACTAACAAGCATGAAAAAGAATAAAAATTAAAAAAACGCTAAAACAAAAAGTTAAGGTATAAATCAAAGAAAAATATGAAAAAACAAAACTTTTATTAACGGAGTTTTCTTTTTTTTAACTATAAATATATCTTTCAAATTTTAAAAATATTAAAATTTGATTATTTTCTTGTATTATCAAACATTCATAAATTATGACAATTTAATTATGATTGTTTTATTCCAGATTTAAAATCCTTGTTAATTTTTGGTTTGTAGTAACAATCATTTTATTTTTTTAATTATATTTTTGAATTTGGAAAATAATGTTATTTTTTTAATTTAAATTTAAAGCATAATACATTTGTAATTTATTCAATGAACAATTATTTTATTATTTTAAAATTAGTATTGTCCAATTTTTTGAATATTTGTTTACTTTTTACTTACTGAAATTCAATACCTAAACCAATAAATATTCATGGAAACCAAAAATCAGCTGAAATTTTCTCTTAATGTATATTTTTTAATTTATTGTGTTGACTTTAAAATTACACATTTTTTGAAGTAATGGAAACAATATATTCGAGATCCTGCTCCTCTAAATGTTTTTTGCTCTTTAAAATGACACTAGCTTCGTAAGATATTAAGAAAACCAGTTTTTCCACCGAAATTTTTTCTCAGTGCACAGAAATGTCTAAAAACCCGAATTGAAGCTTCCCATCTAGATATCTATTTCCACTGCAAGTTTAGAGTTCATATCTGCAACGGTTCAAGAGAAAATGACTTTAAAAAACCACGTTTTTTGACAATTTCTCTCAGTGTATTGATCCGATTTTCAAAAAAATCAAGAAACAGTTTTTGTCAAGCAGAAGGATATACTGCGAAATTTCAAGTCTCTAGTTATAGCCGCTCCGAAGTTATTAACAAAAATGCCGATGACAAAGATATAATCAAGTATATACCAAAAACCAATTACAAAGAATAAAAACTAAAAATAGAAAAATACTATAAAACTCAGAACAAAAATATCATAAAGTTAAATGAAATAACAAGTATATAACAAAAGAAACTATAAGAAGAATAAATATTAAGAATCTAACATTAAAATAAAAGAAGAAAATCAAATAAAAATTAACCAAAGAAATACAAACATTAAAAATATAAAATCAAAAAAATATAACAAGAAATTTCAAACATAAAAAAAATAATATTAACCAACAACAAAGTTTAAATTAAAAATTATTCAACAAAATTAAACAAAAATTTCTACACCTAACAAAAAAAACTGATAGAAAATAAAAAAAGTGAAGAACAAAATAATTTGAATTAATAACAAAAACTAATAAATACATTTTTTTAAAATCAAAATAAAATTAAACAAAAAATATTAATTATTAACAGATGCAAAATCTACACACAAAATAAAACTCATCAAAATTAAAAGAAAAAGAAAATCAAACTGAAAACTATTGAGTCGAAAAATTATATTAAAAATCGTAGTTGAAAAACGAATTTCAATTTCAGTGACATGAAATTGAAAAATAAAGAACGTCGCTTGAAATAAAGAAGAAAATATTTGATTCATCAAAAAACGATTGAGGAATAGAGTGAATGTATTTGGTTTATGAAAAAACGATTGAGAAATACTTGGAGTAGAGATATTTAGTGGACTTTATTATGAAAGTATTACTTATCTTTCAAAAGATCTCTTTTAATTTTAATTCAATATTTGAAAGTCTTGATTTTCTTAAAATTAATTACTGATTTCTGACTCATTTTAAAAATTGATATTTCCAAAGTTCACTTTTTTATTTGATTAGGCAAATAAAGTCCTTGTTTTAAAAAGTTTCTCAAAAACAATTTATTTGAATTTTTAGAGTTTTTTTTTGTCTCGGAGAGCCTCAACACTTTGTTTCTCCGATTTCTAATTCCTTTCGCCAATTGAAATATATAGCCGGATTCATATTTGCGTTCGTCTAAATCTGCTGCGTAATGAGAGTCGCAGAAGGCAGTTATACTTCCAATATCTTCCCTAATGAAGTACAACTTTTTCTTCATGGCTCCCTTCAGATACCTTACCACTCTTTTTGCCGCAGGCCAATGAGCTTATTCGGGATTATGGTTAAAGCGGCTAAGCAAATAAACAGCATAGCTTATTTCCGGACGAGTGACATTAGCCAAGTACAAAAAGCTGCCAATTAATTCTTTATATGGAATTTGATTCATCTCCCTTTTCTCCTCTTCAGTCTTAGGACAAAAAGACTTATCAAGTTTCTGGTTACTGTTCATTGGCGTGGCATTTCCTCAAATAAAATAAAATTCCTCAAAATCTTCAGGAGGATAAATATAAACGTTTTCACAGAAACCCATCAAAATAGAGCATCTTGATTTCTTGTCAAGTTTCTTCCTCTTTTGCTTTTCTTCCGAAAACTTTAATGTTACTCATATCTGGCTTTTTCCCATTAAACATTTTATATGAAGTTTTGAATGCTAAGACAATACTTGAAGTCCTGCTCAACAAAAATAGCAAGCACCTTCCTTTCTCCGAGAGACTTCGATTCATTCGATGCGTATTCAAAAACATTCAATCTTTTAAAACGGCAATTTCATCGCAAGAGAATAATAATTAATTTATTAAACATGAAAAACATAAAACAAAAAAAAAATACATAGAAGTTTTTATAGGAAGTAGGAATACATCTTTTTTCTAACACAGTGTCCCCACACGCCGCCTCTGGAATTAATCCTTACTTCGCGAAGAATCATAAAGTTAATAGCAATACATTATGCGGGCTTTAGTAAAAAAAAGAGTTATTCAAATATTTTCAGAGAGAAACATAAATAGAGTGAATGTATTGTATATGTATTGTATATGTATCATAAAGTTAATAGCAATACATTATGCGGGCTTTAGTATAAAAAAGTTATTCAAAATGTTTTCAGAAAGAAATATAAAATTCTTGAATTGTTGCCACTCTGGAAGAATTGAAGAATCGGATTTGTTCATCATCAAGCGGTTCTAACCGATTCGATGCTGCCGATATTTTGCGTAGCAATATTAGCCCATGCGATGTTACAGTCTTTAAAGCGCTGTAATTCCAAACCATCAAATTTATCGCAAGTTCGGCAACTGATTCAAAGCTGAAAACCCTGATAGAAAAAGTAAGATACAATAAATTCCACATATGAACTCCGTTTTCTTTACAACAGCTCTTCGAAAGAGGAGAATTTCTTTAACGTTCATCTCTAGACAATACTGAAATTGATGATAATGACGCATCTTGATAAAATCAGCCTATTCACTGGCTGTTTTCCCAATGACTCCCTCACGTATTTTAGAGATAATATGTTGCTCCTGTTTGCGATGAGCTGAGAACTTTCCAGGTATTTTAACTTACTGATGTAATCATTTTATCTTCTTTTTGTTGAAGAATATCTAGAGTGTAAATCTCCTTACATTGACGTATTTCATTAACAAGATTTTAAAATATAATTCTGTAATTAATGATAACAACCACTGTTAAAAATTGAAGTGTAAATCGTTACACCTCAATCGGTGTAGCAAAAATTACACATTATAAGGTGTAATTTGTACACGTCAAAAGGTGCAGCCATTTTTATACCGGAAATAAATATGAAGAAGTAGGATTAAAACAAAAATGTATAGCTAGAAATTAGTTAGAAGGAAAAAACTCAACCTCTTTAGAAGGTATTCTCTTTCACGTGTACCATCTGGTTTTTTAATATCCAAGAATTTATCTAGATTTGTGGTAGATTATGTTGGAGGTTTCGATGTTAGATGCGAACATAATCATGTCTACCAAGATGTTGAAATGGCTGCACGACATGACAGTGCGTCTTCTTGTCAGAAACCCCTCACAGTTTGAAACAGTTTGTTTTTCCAACGGCTTTGACAAAAATCCATCTGTATTTTTTGTCATTTTGGTAAAAAAGAAACTAAAATAAATAAGCACAAGAATTACAAAATAATAAACAAAAAAACTCAAGTAGTTTATACAAAAATAAAAAAAAATGAAATCAAGAAAAAACAAAAATAAATAAATTTTATATTTATTTATTTTATAATATTATAATATTTTACAATAATTATAAAAAGGAGAAGAAACAAAAAACAGTAGATTCAAAAATTAAAAATCCTTCACCAAAACACCAAATACATTCAAGAATCTAAGAAAAAATAAAAACTAAATCAATAAAAATTAAATAGAATATTTTGCAATAAATAAAAAATAAAAAGAAAATAACAATAAAAAAATCCAGCAACAAAAAATGCTAAAATAAAAATATTTTTTTAAATTAACACTAAAAATTCAATCATTAAAAAGCAACCACAAATAAATAATTAAAAAAATTATTTGTTTCTTAAATATAATTTTTAATCAAACTTTTCTTCTACAAAGTGTTTTATTTAAGTAAATTAAGACGCTTCCTTAAAAAAATCCAATATTTTAAAATTTTCATATTTTTGAAAAAAATGCAAAGGGGTACCACTGTCAAATTTTTGAGTCAAAAATACAATTTTCGTGAAATTGACTTTTTAATCAAACAAAGTGTTTTATTTAAGTAAATTAAGATACATAAACATTTAAAAAAATCAGATAGGTTCAAGTTTACTCAACCAAAAAAATAGAAGCTCATTTAAAGTTATTAAAAGAATAAAATACTTTAAAATGTTGTTCATGATCGACGTAATAACTCTATAAAAAAATTCTAACAGATAAATTCTAACACGTTGACCCCAAAATATTAAAAACAATACAAATAGAAAAATCGTTATATTTTAAAATTTAAATTTAATAAATTAACATAAAAATATAAAAAATATGTTTTTTTTAGCTAAAGTTATTGTTACTAAAAAGTAAACATAAAATAAAAATTTGTATCTGAAATAAAAGAATATATTTATATATTCGAAAAAATATATAAATTTAAGTATTTTGAAATTGGATATTTATTGTTTGTTGTTAAGAAATATGTAAAACTAAAGAATTAAAAAAAAAACTCACATTACAAAAAACTTCGTTTTACAAAAAAACTTTTATCGATTTCCGACTAAAAAATAAATCTAACTTAAGTTCACTTTTTGCTTTTAAATAATTCAAATATTTAATTTAGCTTCTTGTGATGATAAAATTTTAATTATAACTTTCTGTTGGTTCGTTTACTGTCGTGAATTTTTTAAAGTAAAATTGAAAAATATTACAATAAAAGTATTAACTTTCGTGATAGATCTCCTGTAGTACCAATGCTAGAATTTAAACAACTGTTAAAATGTTGCAAATTCTACAAATGACATTTTAACCGTCAATATTTCTTGCCATTACGTCAATAATTGACACTATTATAAATGTATTAGATTTTTTCAAAACATATAATCCTCACTTAAAAATCAACTCATCTGCACTCAAAGATAAAAAAATGCTCGTTGCCAACAATAGAAAAAAAACATTACTCAACAATTATTTTTATTTTGATATATTAATATAAATTATCAAGTTAAATAAAATAAACGTAATCTTTATCAAACCAAAACATTTCTATACAATCAATGACAGTTAATTTCATTCAAAAGAACACTCGTTATCGCTACCAGGAAAGACCGTTACACCTGCGATCGCGAATATTATCAAAGTACAAAGCAACCCTCATCTCCCATATAGACAGCTTTCGATTTCAAAGCTCCATAAACAAACAATCGCACAAATACATCTTCACATTTAACAAAAAAAAATGGTCTGTATTATTTATCATCTAGTGAGTGGTAATAATTAAAAAGTTATCTCGGCAATTTAGTTCGTAGCGAAAACTTCACAAGGAAAGCTCACAAAGTATGTGGTGGAATTGGTGATCGTTGTCGTTGTCGGTATCGGATCGGAATATTTTCATTTCATTTCAATTTTTTCTTCAGTTAATTTGAACATAATAGAAATTATCTATCTTTTCGCTTCTCAACTCAACACAAAGTTTGCTTTATCAATATCAAAAAAATTCTATATCTATTCGTAGACGGTTAGTTCTTTCTGTCGGTTGGTCGATCGATCGGTTAGTTTTGCTAAAGTGATCATTAAGTATTTACGTGATCGCGAAAAAAACAATAAAATGACAAGAAATTGACAAAAATAAGAAATCAATAAAAAAGTGATCATTTTTTGAGAATATTTTTGAAAAAACAAAACCAAACAACAAGATGTCGGAGTCCACCGATCTCGGATTCGATTTCGATGATTTCAATATCTTCGATGACTTTTTGTTCTCGACTTCGAACATGGAAACGGAGCCGTTGGGGGAATTCTACGAGATCAAGTCGAGACAAGTGCCTCCAGAGGAAAACGTGTAAGTGAAAGAAATAAAGAAGACAGAGAGAAGAAGGAAAATTTATTTTAAGTAAATCGAATCGTTTCATAAATATGCACTAATACATTCTCGGAAAATTTCGTCGACAATTAAAATAAATTCGTGGAGCTTTTTTGTTTTGTTTGTTGAAAAGCTTTTTTATATATTTTTTTTGTAGATACTTTTTTTTTTGTAGATATTTTTACTTATTTATATTTTTGTAGTGAAATTTAACCAAATGTGAGTGAAGGCAAATTGACATTATTTGTTTTTTTACTACGTTTCGACTACTGGCTTCAGGTATAGCAACTAAGTTAACTAACTTGATAGATATATGTTGATTGATTATGTAGATGTGCGTGTTTGCACTAAGCTTCTTTCTGCCTTCAACACCGGGGGACACTGGGCGGTATTTATTTTACTTCAATTTATTTTATTACTTTGGAGAAAAACTACTGTAGTTCACATTGGTTTTTTCTTTGCTTCAGGGGGCTTTTGCTTTTAACCTTTTTTGGGGGACATCGGAGGAACATTGGAGGTCAAAATGGTTTGGAAAATACTTTTCTTTTGCCATTTTTTCTTTAAGAAATAGTTAATATTTTGAGTTGTGTAGATATCTAAAAAAAATATTCACTTGGACTTTAAGTAAACCCAATATATTTATTTTAACGTAAACTAAACAAATTCTTTAAAAATATGTTTTTTAAATATATTTTTTTATACATTTATTTTGGATTTAAGAAAAACCATTTATAAATATATTTAGAAAGCTCTAAATAAATTTGGTTTTTCATTCTCAAGAGCGCATTTGCTATTCGAAATTTCTTAACAACAAGCAAATTGGAACTATTTTTTTTTTATTTAAAATATAATATAATAGATTTACTTTGATTGGGTATGGATATATCGTTACGCCATCCATTTTCTAAACTTATAACGTTATTTAATTCGTAATGTTACACCGATTTTTCGAAGTAATCGTTTTTTTTTTTTACATTTATAGTACTTTTCATTTTAAATCATAGTATAATAAATACTTATCTATTTTTGGATTTACTTATATATTTTTGAATTTCTTAAGAGAATGTTTTTAGAGAGCAAAATTCTTACATCATAGTTTTTCAAACATTTTTTTTTTTTTTGCTTAATACTTGTTTTAAGCAAATTTCTTAAAATTATGAAATTAAACAAAATTTAAAAAAAGATAACTCAAAAATCTAATAGATTCAATTATTCATCCGTCTCCAAATTTTAAAACATATTTTTAAAAATAACGAAATAAAAATTACTAAAATTAAAGAAAACTGTGAATTTAAAAGTTAAAAATAAATATTTAAAAAAATATTAAATCAAAAAGATTATAAATATATATTCCAAAAATTAAAAACAACCAAAATTAGCTTTATATTAATAATATTTATGCTAATCACAATTTTTTAAAATATGAATTTCTTATAAATTCAAAAAAAATATGAACTTTTGCGTTTTCTTTTACAAAATTTTTTTTTTTCTAAATTAAGCATGGATGATAAAATTATTAGTTCTCAAAATTAAAGAATTATAAAAAATTTCAAATAAATTAGAAATATAGATTTACAAAATAAAAATTACTTACAACAATCAAAAATATTTTCAAGAATAAACTCTAAGTATTAAAAAAAAAGAAAATATAAATTTGAAAATTAGAAAAAAATCAAAAACTCCATAAATATAATAAACTCTCATTAAAAAAACAAAACATCAGATACTTTTCATGAACATTTTCTAAAAGTTGATGAAAAATAGTCAATATTTTTTCCTAAGAACGAAAACATTAGAAATTTAAATTGACATTTATTCATATTTTTGAAAAAGTATCTATTGTTTGGTTTTATTGAATCAGAAGGAGTATCTGAAAACGTTTAGATAAAAAAAATGTTCAGATATTATATGGCAGTTTTGTTCTAGTCAGATGCTCGATCTGAGTGATCGTCTTCGGATGGTTTAGGAAAATTATATGCTTTTTGATGTAGATATAATCTTTAGTAGCTATCGAGTCAAGAAAACAATAAATCAGATAACTAAATGAATGACTAAACAAAAAAACTAAATCACACAACGAGCCAAAGGTGACTCAAGATGTAGCAGTGATACTAAGGAATGTTTGCTTTCTATGTGTTTAAATATATAGTATAAATATAACAAGTCAAATTCAATAAAAATTTTTAAAAAAATTACTTAAAAGCTAAAAGCAAATAAAATTATCCGGAACTCTTCAACTTTTTTAAGGAAGGAATATCCTTCTTTGTTGATAGCCTATATCTACGCTTGAGGTAGTTCTTGCATTTTCTAAATCGACAGGGGTTGTATAACGCATAACCAAAATTATAACGTTTTTAAATTCGTTACCCCAATTTTTTTCGAAATATTTTATTTTGAAGCCTTATTTACAAAATGTAATACTTGTTACCATCAAACTTTTTAATTAAAATTGTGAAATTAAGCAAAAAATATTTTTTTAAATAACCAAAGAAAAACTAAAGAAAACTCTCAAAAAATACAAAGGTTAAAAAAATAAATACATTTTCAAAAATACGGAAATATAAATTTGAAAATTCCAAAAATATAAAACTTAAATAACATATTTAACATGTTTTTTGTTTAATGTTCCCTTACCCTAAATGAATATTTGAAAAAAGGAAATTGTAAAGCTTTATGATTAAGAATTTTGCACAAATCATACACTTTTAAAACACAAAAATTTTGTGTAATATTTAAATATTAGTTATTATTTTACAAAAAAGTAAAATTTGAATATTTAAAAAAGTTTTAAACTGTTTTTTGTTTTATTTGTGTAAAATTTGATTAAAAAAATATTAATTTAAAAAAGCCCGACCTTTAAAATGGTTAGAGAAATGTTTAAAAAAACCAGAAATTTGTATTGAAGCCTCAGATCTAAAATAAAAATTTCCAATGTAGCTATTTAATCTATATCTAAAGCAAACCATCCTTCATATAAATCTAACATTTTAGCTTTTTTATTATTTAGTTTTTTTTTGTTTTTGTTGAGTGTTTGAATAGTTTTAAAATATATATTTATCATTAAAAGCATTGGCATACCTTCGTGTTTGAGCATTTTTTGTTTTGTTTAAGAATTGTTTTTAAATTTTGATATATTATTTTTTTAAAGGTTTCCTTTTTTGTAACTGTTGATATTTGTTTGTTTCGAATATTTTGTAACGACTCTTTTTATCCAACTAATATTTTTTACGAATTGATAATATTCGTTCCTATTTAACATTTTTAAAGTGTTGTTTTTATTTGTTTGGTATCCTTCAAAAAAAAAAGCTACGATTCATTTATTGTATTTCAAAGCCATAAATTTGGCTTTGATGTAGCTTCTGTATTTTTCGGGAGTTAGTCATATTCCATAAATTCATTAGGGACTTTTTTCCAGAAGCCTCTCATCATTCCCTTTCCAGTCAACTATTAACTTTACGAAAAGTATATTCTCCTTTATGCAACGATGTTCCTACACCGAGAGAAAAAAGTGCTAAAATTTAGCAAAAAAGTGCGGATTTTTAACACAAAGTGTGTACTGAGTGGACCCTTCACTTTGTGCTAAAAATCCGCACTTTTGTGTGAAGTTTTAACAATTTTAAGTTGTTAAATTCAAAAAATCCACCCTTTTTAACAATTTAAAATGGCTAAATCAAAAAATATTAGCACTTTGTGTTAACTTTTAGACAAAAAATGCTAAAAATTCACAAAAAGTGTTGATTTTTTACACATTTTAAAAATGATAAAAATCAGCACTTTTGTGTTAAAAAAATCTGCACTTTTTTCTCTGGGTGTATGTTGTCAAGAATGGTCTATTAAGACTAGTAAGCTTGTGCTAAGCTACTTCTGACACTATTACAACATAATTAAAAAACAAAAAAGCGGAGAAAATCTGGTATTGTTGATCATTAAGGAGTAAACACACTGACAGAAAGCATTCATTTATATAAATACATAGACCTTGAGAAACGAAATGATTTCAATGTACTGCAGTAGTAATCCAAATATAAAATTCATTCACATATTTTTTAAAAAAATATTTAAAAAAATAAATAATAAAATTGATAAAAGGAATATTTTATTTCAAAAACACTTTAAATAATTTGTAAACGAAACAATTAAACAATATCGAAAATAAAAAAATGTTTCTTTTTCTAAATATTAAAAAAAAAAAGTTCTATGGATAAATTAATAAATCGAAAATCAAACTAAATTTTCCTTTTACTAAAGATTAAAAAAATTGTTTTCAAAAATTAGTAAAAGGATTTTTTTTAAATCTAATAAGACTTAAATTTGTTTTAAATATTTAAAATAAAAGTTCTATGAATAAATTAGTAAAAGGAACATTTCATCTCGAAAATCAAACAAAAATCTAATTATATTTGATGTTTTTAAAGTTAAAGTTTTTTATGAATTATTTTTATTCTATTTTTTTTTTTTTCAATTCTATTCAGAAATACAAATAAAATAAAAATTTAATCTCGAAAATCGATAAAAAATGTATTTTTTCTTAATAATGAAAATGAATAATAAAAGGAATATTTTATTTAAAAAAAAAAATATCTATCGAAACAAAAATCTTCCTTTTTCTAAATATTTATAAAAAAGTCTTATAACTAAATTAATAAATTGAAAACCCCACAAAATTTTGATTTTACTTAATATTAAAAAAAATAGTAAAAGGGACATTTTGTTTTGAAAATCAATAACATTTAAATTTTTCTAATAATTTCATACTTATAACTTTTTTTATATTTGTGAAAGGAATAAATAAGTGAAGGAAAATGAATAAATCCAAGTAGCACAATACCTCTTCAAGCATTTTAAATGTTTTAAATATTTATAAAAAAAGTGTTAAATAAATGAAGAAAAATTAAAAGGAACATTTCATCTCGAAAATCAAACTGCATTTTCCTTTTATTTGATATATATATATATA